>CM068830.1:41331767-41446736 GCA_028554795.2 Sinohyriopsis cumingii | reverse complement strand
TTTCAATTCCAATAAGAAGTCATTAAATCAGACGCTAACGGATGGTGGAGGGTGTTTTGGAGGGGGAGGGGTATCGATTGCCTATGTCTTAAAACTGATTTTTGTGTGTATATGATAGATTCGTTTGATGTTTTAAGACACAGCAAAATAATTATGTTACTTAGTGCCGAAAGCAAGTTGGATAATGTACCCAAGGACACATTATAGTAGCTGATCTATGCATATTCTATGGTGGGATTCGAACCCGCTCATCTGCGGTAGCGAATCATGCTTGTAAACACATTTAGTCTCCTCTTATGACAAGCAGGGGACGTGGATGGGTATCATTGAGTCCATTATACATGGTCGAAAGAGCTATAATTGGCCCACCTCAATAATATACAATTATATTTACTGTGTATATATGATATACTATAATATAATATAATACTTACTACCAGTTTTCATCTATCAGCCCATCAACTATAAACATTAATATCTTTTCATTTTTACATGCATAGTTAAAGGATTTTAATCGTGAAATATTTCGTGATACGAATATTAAACATTAGAATCGATGTAAGTAATACATATGCAGGAAACGAAACTGCTGATAACCGTTCATCTGTCAACATAATGTACAATTTTGAAAGAGAGAACAGCATAAGACAACCACCAGGTTACAAAGCCAACTAACATTATTTTTGTTTCGCAGAAAAAGACGATGTAATCCAAATGTAGAAGCACATAAGGTCCCTGTATACCAGCAAAGCTCGTTACAAAGCAAAATAATTCCCTTTAATGGACGCCAAAAAAATGTATTTCTTCTATATGGTTTCCGTTAAAAGTGCATTCGTCTGATCAGGTTTCTTGTAATAGGTGGTTTCTTTACAACATTACAAAATTACAATAAATAATGAATAAATATGGGATCAGTAAACAGCTTCGTTTTAACTAAAAGTTCGCGGTACACAGTTGTTACTATTTAAAATCAATCCGATTTCTACTTTTATTCATTCGATCACGATTTCATTTATATTAAAAAATAATCCATGGGTGTAAAAGCAGCTGGTAACTTACCAACAAAGTTCTAGATTCAGATTGCAGATTGCGATGCTGAAAACTTGCTTGCGCATTTCACAAAATGCGCAAAAGTAGCACCGGGATTGGTATCGCAGGTAGGTCTTCCAACATTGGTGTTTGGCAGTATGCAACAAAAGAGCCACAAGTAGTGTTGGCAGGCCTCGTGAGGGTAGAAGATTAACTCAGACTTATTCCAAAGTTCACATCAAAACTGGGCGCAAATAAGAAATTTTCAACGCACTGCGTGAGTCTGGATTAAGATAGATGTTTTAATTTTACTTTCCAATGACATTAAATAGGCACTGTCACTGAAGAAATCTGAGAGGTATAAAGCTCATTAATAATTTATCCTTCGAACCAATTAAGAACACTGATTTAGTAATATAACACAGGTATATTTTTCCTTACTTCACAATGGTATAATCTGTTAGAAAGAGATTCTTAACCGAAGAGCTGCATTTCGTGGTACGTGTCATCAAAAATACGCTAGACACTTAATGCGCAAAGGTAATGTTACCTCTAATTACTAAACAATTCTAGATGGAAATATCCAGGAAATTCTTTATACTAAGAATTTTCACATGGGGAAATTTATAAACAATCAAAACAATCCCTAACCTACAGTTCAGTATCCAGGCTGTACCTACTAAATGTCTAAGTACTCGGTCTGAAAATTATCTTCCCATTACCACGTTGTCAAGAGTGCACCTACTTACTGGCAAACTGCTGGGTTTGAATCATATCTTCCCACCACTAATTTACATAGGTAAAGCAATCAATCATTAAAGTCTTTGGGATCTATTGAAGAAGGCGTAAATGCAGATATTATAACTATATTTGTTACAACATTCCCACAGCACATCATAGGCAAAATGAAGTGAACAGATTTAGCAAGTTTGGTACTGAGGTACTGCACTGGATTTGAAGAATATACATACTAAGCGTGTTATTACGGTTGCAAACATAACAATTGTTCTGATTTATTTGTTTGTCTTGTCTATGCTTTGTATTTGCCTTTGAAAAAGACTCATTTAAGAGTTGAAAGCGCTCAGGCTAGTTAAATACTAGTTTTGCACAGTTAGCTATCAGTTTATATATATATATATATATATATATATATATATATATATATATATATATATATTTATATATATATATATATCTGTGTGTGTGTCTGTGTGTGTGTGTCTGTGTGTGTGTGTGTGTAGCTATTGTGTACACTGCGTAATAATGTATATACAAAACACTATTACTTTTGTAATGCATTTCAAAGTTTCCATGTTGCAATTTTGAAGTTTAATTGTTAGATTAAATTGTCTGATATGTTTGTCTTTTTTGTCAAGGGCAATGGAAATGCAACGTTTATGCATTCTGGTTATTGTCCTCGTGGCACTTTTCCTCAACAACCAAGCAAGTGGAATACGGCAGGGTAAGATATGTTTTATGCTACGTTAATTCTCTGTATTGTTTGGGGACGGGTCTAATAATATTTGGTAAAGGGGACAATTACCTTTAGCTCGACGAGGGCGTTTTAAAATCAAGGTGTTTACCCTAATTGAAATTATTGTTCACCTAATGAACTGGACAATTTTAACTTTAATCATATTAATACAAAATCTTTTGGGATGTTAGATTACGACAAGTAGACATTTCCTGTATCTAACACTCATTCATCAATAGGGAAACGCTTTAACGGACTATTTGTTCATTTATTCATTCATTTCCTTCATACGGAAATTTGCTGATACATACATGAAAAACAAGAACATATAACAGAAAAATCATATGTAGATATTGTAGAAAAGATGAGATTAACTTCAAAGTTTATAGAGTGATACGAAACTGGTTGTGAATAATTACTAGCATGTAAGAGGCGAATTAACCGGCGAGTGGAAATATGTAAGAAATATTAATTTTCTATCGAAAAGTAATTTGTTATCTTCTTGCAATTTGATTTTGGAAACTACTTTCGTTTGTCACATTACAAGAGTAAATATTTAGTCATATCATCAAATAACTTTCCTGATATATTCTTTAATTATTTCAGACCCATGTCTACAACCAAAGGTGATAGGCCCGTGCAAGGCAGCAATCAGGAGGTATTACTTTGACAAGATAATGGGAAAATGTCAACTTTTCTATTATGGCGGATGCCAAGGTAATGCAAATAATTTCGAAACCCTAAGCAGCTGTCAAAGACAGTGCGAGTGTAATCTGCCTAAAGATTCAGGACAGTGCCTTGCTTATTTTCCACGATACTTTTATAACTCTAAATCCGGACAATGTGAACAGTTCATCTATGGTGGTTGTGGTGGTAACGAGAACAATTTCAAGACCCTGGCTGACTGTCAGGCAATTTGTGAAAGCACAAGGTACAAGGACACAAATTAATTTTATTTGTAAATAATTTACCGTCCATATGGAGTATCAACGATATTTCTTTCGGTCTTCATTTACTTTTGGATAAGTGGTTGGTTTTATTTTAATTAAACCTTAATGAACCTTCTTCACGATATGGCGGTTTTCTCCAAAATTGTAAAGGAAAGGTAGATATGTTATGTTTCATGTCTGATCAGTTAATAATAAAACAAAACTCCAATCAAGTCTTACTTCATTACTTAATGTATGTTTTACATGTATTCTCTGTCTGCTGAACCACACTGGTCTATTACATGTTTGCTATCCTAGACTAGCAAAATGTGGTTTACACACAAATGACCGCAAACAAATTTGTTTCCTATCCTCGATTATCTATGTACGTACATTAATTGTTGTGGCTGGTTTTAAGGGCACGTTTGACACAACATAGGCTGTATAATGCCGAGGAAACGGTGGCTAAGTATCTTCCCCAAGGACACACAAATGCACCACACCCAGACTCATCTGTATGGGTATCGAACAAATGATACTTGGGCAAAAATAAGAATTAAAAAAGCTTCAGTAAATTTCAGCTGTTAATTTCGACTGCATGGTTTTTCTAACAGAAATTCAAATACAAGGGTAACGACTTTTTATTTTGCAATAAATGTGTACGCTATGATGATTCTATTATCGTTCTATAGTCGTAAAATAAATAATGGAAAAAGACAAAACCAACAAGTTTTTTTTAAAATCAGCCAATAGTTTAATTCTCTAGGATATAATATGAAAATTAAAGAGGAATATACATTATTGTGCATTATATCCCAAATAATCCTAAACGTTATCACAGGTCCAATTCCAGTATTGACTGTGCTGTTACGTCTTGGATGAGCTGATGTGCCATCAATCTTGATGCATCAATCCGGAATGTTCCTAAATAAATTCACAATAATCTTAAAATAGTGATTAAGTCCAAAATGTCGATGAGAACTTTGTAATTCGAATGAATAATTTAAATAAACATATGATTCCTCTTACATTTCATACGAACACAACTAACAAAGACTTCAAGATAGTGTTTTAGCACCTTTCATGATTAGAGACATACACAGCAGTAATAAGTCTCGTAGCTGGTCTGGTGGTCTAGACTACAGGTCAAAAATCACTCGGTTTATTAGACTAATCAACTTGGAATCAGTTCACGAGAATTTCAGAAGAGCCAAAGTGAGAATAGACAAACATCGAACATATAAGTAAAAAGAAAATGACGAAGACTGTGAAAATACACCATTAATTGTAGAAATTACACTACGTGCAAAACAAGGATATAAACCCAAAAATACTAGGATCTAGTATTTGACAGCGAGTGGTTTTACCTGTTTTAGTTGTCTTGTTCATTTTCTCAGAAATTAACATTATTCCTGCTTCAATAACACAACCTTTTCACAAATCAAGTGGATAATGATCATAAAAACAAAGACAACTAATGAATAAACTATTCACTCAATTGGACGAACACCTATCCGCAGTAAAGAAAAATATATTGTCAGTTGAAGCGCCAGTGGCTATTCACGAGGCAGCTTTGCCAAGGCCAACACAGAAACATCTGCAAAATGCTAAAACGATTAAAATTATTTGATCAAGCAGATCGAACACAATAAAGATATAAGAAAGAAATACAAAATAACATATCAAATTTCGAATTGTTCGAGGCTGCAACGGAAATAGTTTCAACTAGTTTTTGTTTTTCTGTAGCTGGATTAAGTTTATTATAAGTATCAGCTGGTACATTTGTTCTACATACCAGCTTTAGAATACCAGTTGTAGAAATTGTTTCTAAAGCACTGAATAATAAAATAATTATCAAACACGTTTCTAAACATAATGAAATAACAAATTCTGCCATCACCAAGTTAAAACGTATATATGAAATGATAAGCATAGCGATAAGAAAAACAACGTGTAGTCGTTGTCACCTGCAGTAGACAATGTCGCTCTACCAACAACTAAATCAGCCATGATTAATTTATTTAGCTCATCAAATAGAATAACAGGTATAACGAGACCAAAAAAATATGAAATCTAGACTGAAAAACAATTCAGAAACACGATAAACTATGGCTTGATAAACCTGATGGACAGAAATGCTGACAAGAAAAAAAATGGGAACACGGAAGCTTGTGCAAAGTATCCCAATACAAATGTTTCGCAAACGTATACGTAGTGTCAGTTTGTAATAGCGACACGACATGTCGTTGAGCGATAACTTTTTATTGTCCTTAGACAAAATGTATCTCTTGATAAATGGAAAAGCGTGGGTTTTGCAAAGCAATTATCTCCCGAAACTGAAATGAGGTTTTCAAATCGTGTTGATAACAGACACTTTAAGTGATCCATTTCATCAGAGAGATTGAACTTGTTTGTTTGATGTTACAATATTTCCTACAAATCGAAATACAATATTGTACATCAATGGCAAGAATGAAACAATGACTTTAAATATATGATGTTGAATTTTCACAGGATAGAATTTTACGTACCATGAAAGAAACAGCAAATTGTTAATAGAAGTATGCAATGTAAAACGAACCAAGATAAGATGAATGATAATAATAATAATAATAGTGTTCGTTTGTAGATGACGCTTTTGATACAACATCCCAGAATCTGGATTATGTTGAAGTTTCTGTTCTCTTCTCGAACCAATGAATTTGTTTGTCTAAAACATAACTAGAAAAGATGAGAAGAATTTTTTTCAGCTGTATGTGCCTCTTATTGAGATACGGTCTGTATTGTTTTGGATTTGTACCAAAAAATCATTTGGTTTTGAAATTAATTTATTCAACCTAATTGGCTTTTAAGAGTTTACTGTCATTATGTAAAAGTTTTATTAGGTGGCTATGTCTCTTAGAATGCTTGGGCATCAGCGTGAAATGTTACCACAATCGAGATAATTATTTTGGCTTATTTAGTTTTATACCTTAGGATAATGTGTTTATGTCAATGATCCTGGTTTTAGCGATGGCTCTCTCAATATTTAACTTTTTCTAGTTGTATTGGCTTGATTCGTTTTGTACATCAGCATTAGGATAACGTGTTTCTGTGGATGACCCTGTTTTAGCGATGGCGGTGTCGATACATTCACTCTTGCATTCTCTCTTTCCATTGTACTAGTTAACAAGTCTTTGGCTCAGACAGGATGCAAGGGCTTATATAATGTTTTTACAATTCATTAAGATGGTAGGTAGTAGAATATATATATATATATATATATATATATATATATATATATATATATATATATATATATATATATATATATATATAATGGATTGGGAACGTATGGGTATAAACTGTTGATCCTACACTATCCTTTCTCATGGATTCAAATAAATATTTTTGCTATAACTCAAGGGGAATATAATACAGCGAATGCCTCTTACTTTGTACTCCCCATGCCAAGCAAAACATATTCATTGATCCAGATTATCATTTCTCTCTGAACAACGAACAGTAAAGAACGGTGCTAATGTTTTGTATTTAAATTCAAACCTAAACAATGTGTGCCTAATAATCAGAAGATGGCACTATTGAAACGTGCACATTTAGATTTAGGATATCAATGACTCGCAATTCACAAATTCACAAAGATGAATTAGAGACATTGCAAAACAGATAGTGCTGTAGAATGAACTATATGAATGCAATGTTTCAGTGAAAACAATCTGAACCACGGATCTACATGGAAATTTAAACATAATTTCTACTGAAGTGACAGAAATGTCCAATAGGTATGTTTAATACGATAAATGGGGTGAATGCTAAAATGTAATTTACATAGGTCAATCAAAACATGATAACGAATGTATTTCAGTCTTAATAAGAAATGTAATTTGCTAGATTCACGTCTGGTAAAAGGACCGATTGAAGCCAGTTATCCAACACAGGTCAATTTTAAAAAAATGGTGATAAATAATGTCCTGTAGATGTGAAATTTTCCTCGCATGGAGTAGTGTCATCCAGTTAACTGCTAAATTAGTCATCAAACATTTTACAAACAAAATGCAAATTAGTCATCAAATATTTTACAGAATTTCTCTATTGTCCAAGATATACAGATTAAAATATGATGTTAGAGAGGGTTGATTTCACCAGAACAATGAATT
Source organism: Sinohyriopsis cumingii (assembly GCA_028554795.2). NCBI lineage: Eukaryota > Metazoa > Mollusca > Bivalvia > Unionida > Unionidae > Sinohyriopsis > Sinohyriopsis cumingii. The sequence goes on along the minus strand of CM068830.1, from coordinate 41,439,147 downwards.
CACAACAATGTAATCCGATTGCACGAGCCCGAGTTCGTCATGCTAAGAATATGTGTAATATTAATAATGCTCTTATGCTGTCCAAGATACGTTTAGCGGACTTGTATGCTAGTAGTCATGATTGCACCCGACTGCCAAGATTGAGTTTTAGATACTATCGCAAAGGCATCCACCAATTACTCTTGCCAAGCTGTATCGGCATTCGTCGCTCCCTTGGGCCCACCAGCTGCGTGGAGAGGGGGATCTGCTGCATGGACAACAAATGATTCTCCATACCACCCTGTCCAGGCTTCGTAGCTCCACGTCGGCACTACACGAGAAGTAGCAGTTTACCGGTTCTAAGTCAAAGCTCGATTGGCGTAGAGCTTGGCGCCAGGGGTTACTTCTGACGGTGATAGAGATCATCAGGTCCCACTGGACAGCTACCGCCCTCCTCAAGCTGGGCAGCACCTAGTCAGTAAGGCGCTTCCCGCCATGGCCTGTCTGCTTCACTGTGTGCGTGGAGCTTAGAGAACCATCTCGACAAGTGGGCCACAAAACTCCACACCAGGAAAGACTCAAAGAAGAAATAAGAACACTCCAGCTCTTCGTTTTGCAACCTAGAACATCAAGACCATGTGTCCTGGATTGACCGCTGACCCACATCAGATCGACGATGGACAGAAAACTGTCGTCATTGACAAAGAACTCTCCCGACTGAACATCGACATTGTCTGCCTTCAGGAGACCCGACTGGATGACAGCGGCACCATCATGGAACCCAATTACACGTTCTTTTGGCAGGGGAAGCCCTCGGATGAACCTAGGCAGCACGGTGTAGGCTTTGCCGTCAAGAACACGCTAGTCGCCTTCATTGAACCTCCGTCATCAGGTACTGAGAGAATCCTTGCCCACCGGCTGTCAACATCCTTCGGCCTGGTCAACATCTTCAGCGTGTACGCCCCAACCCTTTGCTCCACCCACGAGGTGAAAGACAAATTTTATGAGGCTCTGGATCAGGCAATATCCAGTATCCCCAACAATAAAGGCCTTTACTCACTGGGAGACTTCAATGCTAGAGTGGGATCTGACCATGAGGCCTGGTCCACCTGTCTCGGCTTTTACGGAAGGGGCAAGATCAAAGAGAATGGTCAGCGACTGCTTCATATGTGCTGCTCCCACAGCCTATGTGTGACCAACACTTTCTTCAAATGCAAGGACATCCACCAGGTGTCATGGAGACACCCGCGTTCACGCCACTGGTATCAGTAGACCTCGTCATCACCAGGCATGCGGAACTGGCCAGTGTCCTCCTTACCCGCAGCTACCACAGTGCCGACTGCGAAACAGGCCATTCCCTCGTGGCCAGCAAGGTGCGAATATTACCCAAGAAGCTGCACCACGCCAAGAAGAAGGGTCACCCACGTATCATAACCTGCTGTGCAAGCAACCCAGAGAAAACAGTTAACACAGTGTTGTTAATGTACTGTCGAGGACACGGAAGTTGTATCTTTCCCAAGAATACACCAAGGCATACCGCCCAGGCTGGTGACACTGGATAGGAGTCCTACGCTCTGATACCCGAGCTAACACAAAATGAACCCCAAAATATGTCAAAATGAAACAATGCTTGACAAAATGATTTTGAGCAACAAATAAATGGTATCACACAATGGTAGTTATAAAATCTCCAACATGGCACACAACTCATTTTGACACACCTGTAAATGTAAATGCCTGAGCATCAAAACTGGAGGAGGTAAATAAATACTCACAATGTACAATCATAAATAAGAGAAAACTAAAAGCAAACAAACGTCTTTAAATTTGTGCTGCTAATTTCATTGTTTTTTTTCTACAGAAAGTACAAGTACAAGGGCAAATCCATTATATACGACGTAAAAATTCAAATTTTATGAACTGACCATGTTTTCTTCAGTTTGATTGGCTGTAAACTGTCACGTAATACAGATCTGGAATTTTTTACACATCGATAAATTCTGCACATTATTTTCGGCTTTTTGTCTGCAGGTAAATTTATGTGAATTTTGAGGTTTACTCAGCGGGTAAAGCAGGGACTCTTCCGACTGTCACGGGTCCTGAGACTAAGTCTGATGACAAATGTACACAATGGAGAGGAATATTAGCAAAGCCGCACTCTACTCCCTGAATAAGAACACTCTCATTAGAAGAAGATTTCTCATAAAAAGGTAAAATACCTGACAATAAAAGACTATGAGAAGCTCCTGTGTCCCTTAAAATTTTAATAGGGATAGGATTGGCCGAATCACCCAAGAGTGATATAGAACCCTTCGGTAGGAATGGTTCATAATTCTCCATAATAAAATCATACTGGGCTTTATTAGACCCAACAAATGTATTGCTTTCAATACATATCCATAATATTGACCTCTTAGAAATAAAATCATTTGGAATAGATCTGTCTTGATTCTGATGCATAATTTTCAATTTGTAGCAATTATAAATAACGTGTCTCTTTTTCTTGCAATAGTACACGCTGGGGTAAAAATAGATCTTGAATCAAGCTTTTCAGAAGCTTGATTTTAGAAGTTGTGCCAGTTTTAGTTTTAGAAGGGCTAGTATTAGGCGGAAATACTTTTCTGCCAGAAGACTGTTGAGTAGAAGTCTTATTTACAAAAGGAACTTTATGAGTTAAAGAATACTCATTAGCAGCACGAGCAGCATTTTCCAAGTTTTCAATATGATGCTCATTAAGATAAGACTTAATGTCACTATTTACACAGTTCTTGAAATCTTCAAGTAATACAAGTCGTTTGAGACTTTCGTAATCTCGTTCAACTTTCTTGGCTAAGCACCATCTATCAAATAACTGCTCTTTTTCTCTAGCAAATTCGAGATGAGTTTGTCCAGTTTCTGAATTTTTGCCTATACGCTTCAGGGACTAACTCATAACCCCTTAGGATGCATTCTATAACCACATCATTGTCACCACTTTGGTGAACTGACAGCGAATTATAAATATCACTAGCCTTACCAGTGAGTACTTGTAATAACTGAGTCTAATGCTCCCTTGGACACTTCAAATTTTCAGCAACCTTTTCAAAACGAATAAAATATTTGTCTACTCTTTCTCTGAAAGGGGGCACTAACTTTATGTTCTTTGCAAGATCAAAACTCAAATTTAAATTTGAAGTATGAATGTGTTTTTCACTTGCTAGTTCCATTTCTTTCATTTTACATTGATATTCCCTCTCTTTCTCTCTTTCTTCCGTTTGCATTTGTTCTTTTTGTAACTGCATTTGTCTTTCTTTTTGTTTTTCTTCTGCTTGCAAATGCCATTTGTTTTTCTTTCTCTCTTTCCTGTGTCTCTCTCTTCTTTTTCATATTGTAACTGCAACTGTTTTTCTTCCATTTGTCTTTCTTTTTTTTTTCTTCTTCTTGTAATTTCATTTGTTTTTTTTTTTCTTCCAATTTCATTTGTTCTTTCTCTTTCTCCAACTGCAACTGCATTTGCATTTGTTTTTCCCCTTTATCCTTCTGAAGCTCCAGTTTCCTCAACTCCAATTCCATCTTGTATTTTAATTCTAATTCCTTCATTTTTATGTCAGAGTCTGATACAGACGTATTGACTGAAACCAAAGCACTTTTATCCAAAATATTCTTTTCTACCAAATACTGAACCAAAATATTTCTTATTTCCTGCTTCGTTAAGGAAGCTTTTACTTCAGAAAGATCGCATTTTCTGGCAAGATGAATCTCTAATTGTTCCTGGGTAGGATTTGAAAGAAAGAATTCCACTTTTGATGCCATTTTAGAAAAAGCTTGTCAATCTCAGTACAGATTTCAAAAACTAGGGGAATTCAAATTTCAAAAAACACAAGTTTTTCTGAAATATTTTAGCCAAATTTCAAATATCCTTAGGACGAGCGCCCAATTTCTATGTTACGTGATTAGGCTCGAATAAACAGTAACACAGAAAGAGTGAAAACAACAAGCTTTTTAAAATTTAACTAATATTTTATTTTCGTGAAACAAAACTGTAAAAAATAAATAAAAGAACTTACGGTTTCAGGAATCAAATCCAACATTAATCTAAGAATAATCCACGAATTAAATTGCAAAAGTCCTAGTAATAAATGTTCTAATAAATGTTTATGAACTAACAGTCAAGGTCAAACCATTTCCTGAAAAACAAATAATCATCTATAGTGAATAAAGTTACATTATAATAGCATGTAATGGAATAAAATTGTAAAAGTGACAAATTAAATTAAGATGTATATATTAAATCAGATATACATAACAGTGGTCAGACATATAACTTGTTCAATTGTCACTTTCTTCTACGTTTGGCGTAAGAGATCCAGACACAAGAAAGAACTCCAATCTAGCTTATTTTAGAGGTTGTTTTCTTCTATATCTCTTTCATCCTGCTTTTATTTCTCTAAATAGATCAAGGAGACCAAAAGTTTTTTTTATCCTTAATGGTGCATTCCATGCATTCATGTTATTTATATTTCCATAATTATATAAATCTAAGTCTAGACCTTGAACCAAGTTAAATTCCCCACATATAATAATAGACTCACGTTTATATACATGTATAAAATCATTTTATTATTGTACAATTCTGGGCAATCATTTTTTGGCCCATATAATTAATTAAAAAGACGTTCCTTTCACCAGTTTTAATATCTAATGCAATCAGATTACAGTCAGGATCCTTCTTACGGGTCTTTTATATCATGCTCAAAGTTGCTGTTGAATAGAATAAAAACCTGTAGCAAATGAAATACATTCACTATGCCCTAATATATAACATGTTATCCCCTGAGAAGAAACAGAATAAGTGGCAAAAGGTGGTTATATATTTTAGCTTTTGAAACGGGATGGATTGGTTGTTTCTCTCCTTGTTGAACATATTATTTTACTGGGTTTACATACCTTTAAACGTTGCTTAATTTGGTCTTCAAGGTACTTTCAATATATTGTTTGTCGTTTAGAAATACCTCTTCTTTGCAGAGCATGCCCTCGGTATCCTATCAATTAAAAGTTTCCATTCCTAAACGGTCGGACTATCTAAAAGTACTTGCCTGGTTTTAAATATTCGTCAGCCAGGTCAGAAAAGTAGCTATTCGCAAAACTTTTTTTGCATAATTTGAAATTCTAACTGTTTCATCGCTTTTAAATTTTGCTTTCCAAATAACTGAGTAAATTAATCCAAAATTTTAATATCCTTTCTTTTATTTTGAAGTAATTAATGTCTATCGATCTGGGATAACTGTTATTGTACCTCTCAAAAATATGGCTAGACGTCAGCACATTTTCAAGTTTAATTGAATTACTCCCACACAATTGTCTTTAATTTTCCTTTAAACGTTTCCACTATGGACCATTTTTATCAAAGTAAGTTGAGAAATATGCCATGTTTTAGTATTTAAAAAAATCCCTGGCAGTTGCAGTTGATCTAACAATATATGTTCTAGCTTTCTCTCTTTAACTACTTTTCAAAAAGCTTTGTGTATGCAACCTCTCGTTCATATTTACGTTTTAGGCTCAATATTATTTTGACAAAATATTGTTTGCACCCGTAGTTGCATGTCAACTATATCCATCTGACACTGATCATTCACGTAAAAAGCTTCTGGCTTGCCTGTTTAATATGTAGTTAGATTGTTCAGTTAGCAATCTTTAAATGCAGTGTGTTGTATTATCTGTATGTCCCCTATAGTTCTGAGCAAACACTGGACATTCCAAGTAGAAGCAATGATATAAAAAATAGGATTTGTCATCATTGAAAACGAAATAAATACACACAGAATATTTTCCGCTTGATTAATTGTCCTTAAGTGTTATCAATAAATGAGTTAAAGAATACTCATCAGCAGCTCGAGCAGCATTTTCCAAGGTTTCAATCTGATGCTAGTCAAGATAAGACTTAATGTCACTATGGACACAGTTTTTGAAATCTTCAAGTAATATAAGACTTTCATAATCTCGTTCAACTTTCTTGGCTAAGCACAATCTATCAATAAACTGCTCTTTTTCTATAGCAAATTCGAGATGAGTTTGTCCAGCTTCTTTTCTATAGTTTCTGAATTTTTGCCGATAAGCTTCAGGGACTAACTCATAACTCCTTAGGATGCATTCTTGAACCACATCGTAGTTACCATTTTGGTCAACTGACAGTAAATTGTAAATATCAATAGCCTTACCAGTGAGTACACATTGTAATAACTGAGTCCAATGTTTTCTTGGCCATTTCAAATTTTCAGCAACGTTCTCAAAACGAGTAAAATGTTTGACTACTTCTTTTTTCTCTGAAAGGGGGCACTAATCTAATTTTGAATCAAGGGTAGGATCTAGGTTAAAACCTGGTGTTTACTAAAACGAGCAGTCAAGGTCAAACTATTTTCTGGAAAAAGTATCATCTGCAGTGAATAAATGTACGTTACAATAGCATGTAATGAAAAATAAATAAAATTTAAAACTGACAAACAAACAATTAAATTGTAATAATTATATATTAAATCAGATATAATTAAACGTACGTAACAATTTACTTTGTGAGTGACTAGGTAACATTTTCTGATCGATAACTATCCAACCATGATGATTTAAACCTATAATAAATGTATATACATTGGTGATGTCATCATCCACCAAGTTATATGTAACCATCCATGGATATTTATTCGGATATTAGTCTTGTATTCAAGGATTTAAGAATGTTAGCGGTGGTTCTGATATCACAAACATCATTTTTACACGTTATCTGCGACAGTTAAACCTTTATTAACGACCTTAGTGTATTTTAGAGAGTCCTGGATTACAGTCCAAACCAGACCGTTGACCCCAAAAGTTAAACATGTTTGCTTTCGAACTTTTAGTCACTTTTTAAAACAAGTTGCAAAAATGAGAATTTTAGTCTCAGACTGTTTAAAATGGTGTTTTAGCAGTTTTAGCAGTTTTCCAATATAGTCCAAAACAGCAAAAACACGAGTCTCGTGACCGGTCCGGAGGTCTAATATATAGGATCGAAAATCTGTCTATTTGATTTGTATCTAGGCTTAGAAAAAAGATCATCTTAGAAAGATTAACAAAACTATCTGGAATAACACAGGAAGAAAAGGCAAAATCCAAACAGATAAAGAAAACAAATAATAGTCCAAAATGATGAGGACACGGAAAAATACAACACAAGTTGTGGAAATTATATTACGTGTAAAAAATTATAAAACGTAAACAATACGACAATCGTGTAAAAAATTATAAAACGTAAACAATACGACAATCGTGTAAAAAATTATAAAACGTAAACAATACGACAATCTAGTATTTGATAGCTAGTTGTAATACCTGTTTTAAGCGTCTTGTTCATTTTGTGAAAAAGTAAAATTGTTGCCTTCTAGACGCTGATGATCTTTTCCCAAAGCAAGTCGATAATGATCACAAAAACAGATACCAAATATGAATGAACACACTATTTGGGACCTCTCCATGGCAGAGAAAAATATTTTGTCAGTTGAAGCACCATCTGAAGCACCATCTGCGCTCCCTGTTCATTATACTGTGTCTAACCACACCGCCTGAGACGGCATTGCCAAGATGAATACAGTGCTAGAAAGATTAGAAATTATTTGATCAAGTAGGTCGAACTATATACAGGCATATGAGGTAAAGACAAAATGGAATATATATATATATATATATATATATATATATATATATATATATATATATATATATATATATATATATATATATATATATATATGTGTGTGTGTGTGTGTGTGTGTGTGTGTGTGTGTGTGTGTGTTATGATAGGTCTTTTTATCAGAACCTTCTTCTCGTGCTTTGAGAAGGGATACTCATAAGTTAAGAAATGTCTCTGCCCATGGCTAGAGAGAGAGAGAGAGAGAGAGAGAAGAAAGAGTTCAGGCTCTCTAACGAGGGTGTCACCAATAACCGTGTCATTACTGCTACATCTTGGGGAAAGAGGCACGGAATCGCTGTAAGAAAAAGGCAGAGCTGTTCTGACTCGAGGACCGAACCTTATATTGATATATATAATGCTACATTTTAAAGATATATTTATAAAGCCTTTATATTTAAAATACAAGAAATACATATAAATTTACACTATTCCATCGTGTTTACCAACTTCATTTGTATAATTTCTGCCTTTGAGAATGTAATACATATAGTTAAATCTCAATTAACTTCATGATATCCAATGAGTATAAAATTCAATAGTTTCGATTAATGCAATAATCATTTTGAAGAAATGTATTGTACTAAATTCAAAATAGAATACTAATTTGGAATAGGTTACTAAACATTGCTCATTATTACTTCAAGAATCTTTTATTTCCAAATTAAATCTAAATATGAAGTTGGTAGCGAATTCATCTTTTCCAATAATACATACCACAAATACAATTAAACAATCCATTATATTATAAAATATAAATAACTCACAATAATTTTGGAAAATATGAACTTTACCATTAATGTCTCAAATATTAAAAAGTGCCCATTCTTTAAAGTAGTTTGCGAATACAGACGATCCTTACCTGTAAGGAAAAGACAGAGCTGTTCTGACTCGAGAAACGAACTAACCCTTCGTAAGCCCGCTTCTCCGTTTATACAGTTTTAGCGTTCGCTCAGTCCAGTCAGTACATGACCCTTGAACTTTTCCCAGGGCGATCGTGTGAACCATCTTCATAATGCATCCATTATTGATATAACAATGTGTATGTTCAGCAGCTTCCCCCCAAACCTAAATTGCTGACATTTAGATACGGGCAAAATGTATTGTATGCTGACATTTGTTGACATTTAGTTACGAGCGAAATGTATTGTATGGATTTCTGCACCTGCTCGTAAAGCGCGATCTTTATATGAAAGCATAGTTATATTAGACAAATATATAAAATTTATCTCCATATATTTTAATGAAAAATTACTTTTAATACAATTTTTATTAAATTTCAATCTTAATATTTTTACTTAAAAGTTCTGTCCTATATATATATATATATATATATATATATATATATATATATATATATATATATATATATATATATATATATATATATATATTCATACCAAAGACTTACAAAATGGTAATAACAGGTGTCTCGCTTGGCGCTCAGCATTAAGAGGTTAGTGTTAGGAATGGTCAGCCTGGTGTCAGGATAATGTGACTGGGTGGGACATCATGCTACATGTCTGCGGCATGATGCCCCAGTGCTAGACATCACTATAAACTGCCACACTGCAGACATGACTGAAAAATTGTTAAAGCTTCGTTAAAAATCCAAATCACACACACACACACACACATATATGTATGTATGTATGTGTGTATATATATATATATATATATATATATATATATATATATATATATATATATATATATATATATATATATATATATATATAAAGGTTAAAAGTAACATATTTGGTACAACATTCATAATGTGTACATTGTGGGGGTGGGGGCGGAGTACCTAATGAAACCCTGATTTTTTTTTACCATTATGGGCACACTGCATGAAGATAATCAAGTTCGTGCTAATGTACAGTCGTATAATACGATGGAAGTCCCGACATCATCCAAATGGCTATAAACTGCCATTCCATAACAAGAATGAATGCGATTAAGTGAAACGTCGACTACATTACACGAAGGATTGAAAACTTGAAACCAATACAATTACTATTTTTTTAAATTAAAAGACAATGTGTCAATAAAAAAACAAACAAAACATGCAAGGATATAACTTTCTCTTAAATTACATTTCAGATAAAGCAAGAGTTTATTAGTCGACACATAATTTCCAATGAGATAATTAATTAGTTAAAGAATAGAAGTGGAACCAAATATTTTATTTAAATTTAATCGACTTTTTTAAAATTACAAACTTTTTCAACACAAATGTTATTTGTTTTATCAAACTTTTATGAAAGCTTATTTTCGGTCTTTGTTTGTATTTCTGATAATAAACCTGTGACTGGTGATAGATTTGCAATCACAACAGCTTCCTTTGTGCTTTATGCAAATGTCCAAAGTAAGAGACATGTACAATATCAACAACTTTTCACATAAAAGTATTTTAATGTTGGTTGAAACATCTGTCATTGTAGAGAGCATGCATATCAATGATCTACAACTTACAGGTTCCGCTTCATTAATAAAGCATAAGCATTTACACAAGTGGTAATCATAGTTTAATTATTAACTTAGCTGTAATCTTATTAATGTTTTGGTAATCTTCCCTTCATAATGAATCTATGTATAGTGTTTCAGATAAAAATGTTTGGTCAGTATCATATACGTCATTTCCAAACACAAAAGTAGTTAGATGAACACTACTGTTTACAATAGAGCATTGTTTGAAACAATATGTCTCTTTCAATAACACAATATGCGCTCAACAATTAAATGGAAGTTAATTTTTTAATTCTCAAAGAAACAACAGGTATAGTGGTTTTTGTAAATAATCAATTCTTGCCCATATCATAAGTAAGAAAATTATATTTAAGTACCAGTCTGCTAATAAAACAATATCTTTTCAACCACCACAATTAAGGTAGGAGGGTCCTCAAGCAATACGTTTTGTTTTACTCTTATTGTAGGACAAGTTCTTATTGCTAGATTTAACTCATTCCATGCATGCATTATGGATGACACAAAATAAAATTTTAAGGCACCGAAGGTTTTAGATTTTTAGCGACTGTGGATACTAGATCCTATCCGTAGTAAAGGAGAAATGAGAGAGAGAGAGAGAGAGAGAGAGAGAGAGAGAGAGAGATGAATGTAGGGAGAGAGAGAAAGAGATATAACCATAGAACAAATGTAAAAATATCTTTTTTAGCAACTCATATTATTGATATTATGGTCAATATTCTTCCTTTCGTATAGAATCTATGCATTAAGTTTTGAATAGAAACGTTTTGTTCAGTAATATGCGAGTAATTTCCAAATAAGAGAGTAGCTTTATCATAACTTCACTTTTAAATATAGCATTTTTCAAACATCCTTTTTAATGACACATAATATACGCTCAAACATTTAGTTTAAATCTTTTTCTATGGAATTTTCACAGGAACAACAGGTTGAGTGGTTTTTATAAATAATAAATGTTTGCCGAGATGATAAGTAAGAAAATTGTTTTTTAAGTATCAGTTTGCTAATAAAACAGCATATTTGCAACCGCCACACTTTAGGTGGGATGGTCCTAAACAGAATTTTTAATTAATGATGTACGACACCAACATTCAACAAATTTGCTTGAGTTTCTTTGATTGTGGATACTATCTCTTGTGTGTAGGATAGAAGTAAGTCTGTCATGAAATCTTGACATTGTTTGTTGACAATTATATAAATCTCACAAAGAATTTTGAGTTTTTTCCTCTCCACAATAGTAAACCACTCTCAATTCTTCTTTTCACAAAAGATATATAGCTCATTAATTTCACCGGTCCTTAAGAACAGACAAATCTAATTTGTTCTTTCCGAAAAAATACTCTCCTGATACAATTTATATCGGCATTCGGTTATACTGTATTTATGTTACTGTGTTATCCTTTTCGTGAGCAATACATGCATGATCTAACAGAAATAATTATAATTAGCAGTTTGAAAATCACTTCCACTCTAACACTTTTTATCAGAGGAACATTATTACAGTTTAAAATTTCATTTCTACAAAACCGTCACGATAATTAAATTTTAGGAAACACAAATATGTCGAAGGCAACAAAAGTGAAATTCATGACAAACTAAAACTCCAACCTTTTCGATCTATTTGAGTATCAATGTATATTCTTCTTCTTCTCTTTTTTAAACTGACCTCCAAGTGGGGCAATGTTTAAAAAATTGAAGATGAACAGATACATTAAAACGACAATAATTTCAAATAATAATGGAGACTTGAAGGTGGCAAAAAATATAAACGTGAGTGCTATTTTTTCAATTACAACATCGTATAACAAGCATGATTATACAGTAACATTATCTAAAAAGCAAACAAAACAACTACATTAATTTTCAAAGACAGCATTTACTAAGAGAAATCATAGAATCATTCCCAGTGAAGAAATAAATATTAATTATGCAACCATAATCGAAATAATGCAGGAACACTGACAGTTTGTTGAGAAAGGTTTTGGTGTATAAATTGTTTCGAAAATTGCATCTGGACGAAACATACTGATTTTCTCTGGTTACGTGGCTGCTTTCAGATGAGAAACGGTGTTTGATAAAAGCAAAAGGAACTCACGTTTAATAAATACGAAAAAGAGAAGTAACGATATAGTTGTATGTAAGCAACGGGAATGAGCGCTTTGAAAATAAATTTATCATAAATCTTTTTCACATGAATTTCTTATTTTAATGCTAAATATCTCAAAATAGAATTTGTATTATTCTTTTTGGGGACACAAAACTGTACAAGTCCTTCCCCCGCCACTCTGGCGAAGGTGGAATTGCTGTCATCACAAAGAACTCCATGATCAAACGTATTAACCACACCACAACTTTCAGTTTCTACCACACATCATTTGAACTACTCCAAACTACACTCACACTGGAACAAAGGTCATTCCACTTTTTCTGCCTATACCGCCTTCCTCATAGTAGAAAAAGCAAGCTGACTGAATCTCTCTTTTATGGAGCAGTTACCAAATCTCCTGCAGTATGGAAATTCGATAGGTGACAACCTGATTTTTCTTGGAGATTTCAACTTTCACTTTGACTGTTCCGGAAATCCAAACACATCAAAACTCCTAGATTCCATTAATGGTTTCAACTTCAAACAGTCAGTTAACCAACCCGCCCATAAACATGTTCACATTTTAGACTGGATTCTACATAGACCTGATGCTAATATTCTACGGTCCTCCCTCGTATCCCACGAACTTGCATCAGATCACCATTGCATTATATGCCATCTTGACGTATCAATCCCTAACCATCCACCTTTATTTGCTACTAAAAGAAACCTCCGTATGATTATCAGAATCAAACTAATGCATGACATTCATGCAAACCTAACATCTTGCTTACCCCCTAGCAGAACAACTCGATAACTGCCTTCGTTCATTGCTCCAAAAACATGCTCCATCCACCAGGTGCAGAGTATCAATTCAAAAGTGTTCTCCATGGTATAGCAGTGTTAGGGTCCAGCTTCGCACTGCTAAAAGAGACTGCCGTAAAGCTGAGAAGCTTTGGCTTCCCACCAGACTCACTATTCATAAGCAAATCTATGAAGCCGCTAAGAAGAACGTCACAAGCATAGTCCATGCAGCGAAACCAGCCCACTACACTACTAAGATCATGGAAAGTTCCAGCCAGCTGTAAAGAGCTCTTAGAGATTACTAACAAGCTAATGTCAAGGAAAAAATGTACACCACTTCCAACTACCTCCTCTCCAGTCAACCTTCCGCACCTGTTTGCAAATTTATTCCGTGACAAAGTATAAACAATTAGAGATAAGCTTGACAACACAATTTCAATTGACCCGTCGTCAGCATACAATTGGAATACAGAATTTCAGCGGCAACGATTAGCAGCATTTGAACCTGTCTCTATGGATTTAGTACGTACAATCGTGATGACAAGAGCACCAAAGTCAAGTGAACTTGATCCAATTCCAACATCACTGCTGCTTGAGTGCTTAGATCCAGTATTGCCTTAACTAACTGCTGTTTTTAATACCTCTCATCCGGGCAATTCCCATCTTTATTCAAAACTGCCATTGTAACGCATCTGCTGAATAAACCAACACTCGGCCATAACGATTTAAAGAACTACCACCCAGTTTCTAATCTCCCATTCATATGAAAATTCTTAGAAAAGGTTGTTCTATCCCAGCTTGTATCTCATCTGAATTCAACCAGTCTTTTTAACACTGTACAATCTGCATATCGCCCTTGCCACAGTATTGAAACTACTTTTCTAAAACAAGTTTATGACATTCTCACTGCTTTGTTTAGCGGAAATATTACAGTCCTTATCCTCCTTGATTTGTCTGCAGCATTTGACACAATATACCATGATATATTACTTCACCGTCTCCAGCACGTATTTAGCATTCACGATAGAGCCTTACTGCGGTTCAAGTCCGACTTGGTCAACAGGACACAACTTGTGTATGCAAATGGAATACACTCTAGCCCATTTCATCTATATTGGGGTGTTCCACAGGGGTCTGTTTTTTTTTCGGTTCTCTTCATTCCATACGCTCAGCCGCTCTCAAGTGTCATAGATCATCATAAAATGTCTCACCAATTGTACACTGACGACACCCTAATATACAAATCTAGCCACCCAGCTGAAGTTGATGCTACCATCCAAGGTGTAGAGAGGTGCATTTCTGATTTGAAATCATGGATGACATTTAACAAGTTGCAGATGAATGATGATAAACCTGAGGCCATTCTCATCACAACATAAAAACTTTCTCACTCACATCCTTTACCTCCAACAAAAAATATCAGAAACACCAACATTAAATTCACAGTCAGTACGAATCCTAGGTGTTACTCTGGATAGTACTCTCACATTGCACCAACATGTCACGAACATATACAAGGCTGCATATATTGAGCTGAGACGCATCAGCTCAATTCGCAAATGTCTTTCAGTTGATGCCACTGAAACATTTATGTGTTCATTAGTACTTTCAAGACTAGACTATTGTGGCTCAATTATGTCTGGTTCATCTCAATATCTACTCCAGAAACTTTAAAAAGTTAAAAACACAGATGCCCGGATCATACTTAGAGTACCACGATCAAAGCACACCTCCCCGCTGCTCTGTACCCTACACTGGCTATCCATTCGATCCAGAATCAAACACAAAATTTGTTCTCTGTGCTACGTTTCACTGACTGACTCCAGTCCAACATACCTATCCGACCTTACCCATGTGTACACACGAGCAAGATACTTAGGTTCCTCTTCTGACGTTCGTATACTCATTATTTCCACTATGAAAACTAAGTCATATGGACAAAGTTCTTTTGCATACCAGGGCCCAGCAACGTAGAATGAATTGCCCACTGAACTTAGACACTAAGACACAGTGATCACATTCAAGAGTGCTGTCAAAACTCACTTATTTCGACTGCAATAACAAACTTAAAGACGTAATAATGTTTCCTGCCTTAAATATTTTAAGCATGGTTTTATGTTTTCTAATTTCGTGGTGTTTGTTTTTGTAATCATATCATTATATATGTTTTTATGTTATAGGTGTTGTCTATTGTTGTAAAGCAATTAGAGCTTCTAAAGATTAGGCGCTATACAAAGTCCTCATTATTATTATTATTATTATTATTATTATTATTATCATTATTATTATTATTATTATTATAATAAATTAATTTCAAAGAGGATGTCATAACCATGAAGCCTTAAGACTTGCTGTTTTGTAAATATCAATCTTACACATTGTGTCATTACGGGTGTCAATATGTCTATTGATTATGTCGAATAAACATACTTTCTGTGTACTCAAGCATGCGTGCCTCACACTGACATTGAAGTGATCTTTGATTGACAGTATGATAATGACAGACCTGGCCGGAATTAGACAATAGGAGGACCTAAGCAATGGGAAGTGTTAACAGAGAATAAGGCTGTGAAACAATTGAACGTGGCAATTTTCTCTAATTATTACAATGTAATTTATATAATTTATGGACAATATATTGCATAGATAATTATAGTGTACATATTATGCAAAAAACACGGGTTAAAGTATTACCTAAATATAAATTATAATAAAACTTTAATTTTTTTTACAAATCTAAAATTTTGAGAGGCACCTTCAGACTGTGAGGCCCTAAGCTGTAGTTTGTTTAGCTTATGCCTAAATACGGATCTGATCACAGAACCATTTACTCCGCGCACGTAATATATACAACTCTGCCGGAACTTGACCGGGATATGAGTTATCCTGTCCCAAGAGCTATATTTTCGCAGCTTTGTATCTCAATTTTTAAAAATTCATAAAAAGTACAAAATCCCAATCTAAGTATAAATGATGTTAATTTCCCATGTAGCCAAGTAAGTGACCCAATTTATTTTAAACCTGACAGAAACAATAACTCCTACTTAGTGCACTAATAACGGCTAAATGTGTTGTTTTCTACAGAACACAATGCTCCTACACTCATAGCTACGGCCATAAGGGCTTGCGCAATCGGCACCACTATACCATTATAGTGGTATTTGCTATGCTTTCCGTAAATGAAATACGTACGAAGCTTAGAAGTTTCTTTTGGGATCTGACATAGATTACCTCTGACTGCCTGGCATTCGTTTCTTTGTAAACAGTATTTATTTTCTATGCATATGGTAGTTTAATCAATCATCGTTGTATCAGTACCATCATATCCACAATTATATAAATTTTCACTCTTCATTTATATATTTTACATGTTTCATTGCTTTTAATAAGAAACATTAATAGACTCGCTGAAACAAATGTATCAATTATTAAAAACAAAATGCTTGAGATTAGATTTAAGTCATTCCTGTTTTATTGTTGTAACCACCGCAATTTATCCTCAACAGACCCGGATTTCATATTTGACAGCTGTAAGCGTAAACAGGAAATGCTTACAAATAAGAATCGATTTGACAAGTGAAGTCAGACCAAGTGTCGAGCCCATTAAAGAAAGTTAACTTGTGGAGGTTTGGCAATATTATATACCAGTCAAGGCAATAGTATATACCAGTCAAGGCAATATTATATACCAGTCAAGTCAATATTATATACCAGTCAAGGCAATATTATATACAAGTCAAAGGTAAGTAAGAAGCAGACATTTTGTTTTCTTACAACTGTCTTTCAGTAATTCTTATGTCTTCAATTCCATAAAGCAGACATCCAGTCAGGTTAATACCAATGGGGGATGTGATGCAATGGAGTACATGCGTTTTAAAATGGATTTTGTGTGAGCATTCTATTCAGTCAGTCAAACATTGTACAAGTAAGTATTTGTAAAGAAAGGCGTGGAACCACGTTAGCCGCCTTATAGGATAAGCTTGGAAAGAATAGTGCCTTCTGATGTTTTGCGACACAACAAAACGATTAGGTCATTTAAAGTAAGTGGGGTAATGTGTCCAAGGACAATGATAATTGATGCCGGTTGTCTCACTGATCCAAGGACACATTACAGTACCTGATTGATGTTGATCATATGGTAGGATTCGAACCCGCACCCCTGCGGTAGCGCGTTAAGCATGCTTACACATAAACCTCCATTAGTTTCATCTCACGACAAGCATAAGGGCGCATTTGGCATATTCTACTTCCCCGAGGCTTTGCTGGATTATCGTGGAAAGAGCTAAAATTGTCCCACCTCAATAATAAATAGTTATTATTGTTGTGGTGGTGGTGCGTTTAACGTCGTTTGTCAGGACACTATAGGCTATACATGGCGGCCAGTATAAATATAAAAGGAAGAACCTGGAAATTTTCGCTAAGAATAACCGATGCACGGATATCTACTGGCAAGCTTTCTCATATATCCATATTGGCCAAACCCGAGACTCGAACCGACGCGGACAGAGGAGACATAGCAGAGATTGCAATGATCGGTAAAGGCAAGTGCTTGAGACCACTCGGCCACCCGGGGCCCTAAGGAAACCACTCTGCCAACCGGGGCACTAAATTATTGAAAATGATAATTGATGCCGGTAGTCTCGCTGATAATATCCTCTCTATCTATTAATATAAAACACTATTTGATTTCAACGAAAGGGAATAACATTAGAAAACCAAAATTCTGGATGATACGAAGAATATAACCTTAAATGAGTTAGAGCAGTATAAAGGTAATTCGAAACCTTTGGCATATGTAACTGTTAGACCTTTAGAATGCTGGAAAGGAGTCACAAATTTAGATTGTACTTAAAATGCTTCAGATTATGTATTTAGTAAAATTATTTACTGTTTTCATACCCAAATGAAGATACTTTATTTTCCTGTCCACATTTTTTGTGCGGATTGAAACAGGAGACATTGCTGGGGTGCAAGATGAATATTGTAGAAAAATTGATTCAACGGTCCAACAACAATTAACAACAAACTGTATTAATTGTGGATTTAGTTGTAAGGATTTTGTTTACTATTTTTTTCATTTCTGCATTTAAAGTCGGAAATTGTGTGTATTGGTAAGCTTTGAGTCTATATCAGTAAGATACGCCTTACCTGAGTCTAATTAACATACATCAACATTTGATTTCTTCATCGTTTTCAGACATGATTATGATTAAGATGACGTTAGAATCGCAACTGAAACAATTTTTTTACCATATTAAAGGGGGGGGGGGGCTTCCTAAAAATGTGTACCGTTACTGTTGACTGTAACAGGTATAATATACTGTTCTAGGTGACACAGAATATGCAATATCAATAGGTCATCTAAGTTCAGTCACTGACATTATTCATGTGGAAAACGTATTATAAAAACTAATACTTGGAGCCAACGCGCGCGCGCGTGTGTGTGTGTGTGTGTGTGTGATTTGGATTTTAAACGTGGCTTTAACACCTTTTCGGTCTTATTGCTACGATGTCTGGCAATGTATTGTAATGTTTAGCACTGGGGCATAATGCCGCAGACATGTAGCATCATGTCTCACCCAGTCACATTATCCTGACACCATGAACACCAGACATAGCACTATCCTCTTAATGCTCAGTGCCTAGCGAGGCAGTTGCTAGTACCATTTTTTTTATATCTTTGGTACGTCTCGGCCGGGGTTCTAACACGCGATGTACCGTACATGATGTGGAGCTCTAACCACTTAAACCACTGGAGAGGTACAGGATTTTTTGTCGTTTTTGGTTCAGTTTTAGGTATTTTTGATGACCCTTTCTCGTTCGATTATATAAATTTATGCTACAGGATCTCCTTATCCTTTGTGTGTGTGTGTGTGTGTGTGTTTGTGTGTGTGGGTGTATGTGTGTGTGTGTGTGTGTGTGTGTGTGTGTGTGTGTGTGAGAGAGAGAGAGAGAGAGAGAGAGAGAGAGAGAGAGAGAGAGAGAGAGACGGAGGACTGAAAGTTCTGAATAACTTACATCATGGCAGATATCCTTTCAAACTGAAGAAAGAAAGTAGTTCCATATGTGGTAATCCATGATTTTTCTCCCACTGATATATTTCGATATGACATTAAGAAATATTTAATAAAATTCTTTTTATATAAACAATGTCGTTTCTTATCGATTTATTTTCACTACTTTTCGTCGCTATCAACAAAGGTCGTTCATTTTTTGCAACAAAGTGCAAGAATATTTGTTGCTTTCTTTATATTTTAATATTCATTATTAATGTTGAAACGTGTATTCATTTTCAATATTTATCCCTTTACATATTCACAAATTTTGGTATATAGTAAACTCTGACTATAACGAATTTCTGAGCACCATCTCGAAGAGCTTGAATTAACCCTTTATAAACGGTACAAGCTTACCACATATTTAACGGGTTCGGTATTAGTAACAGTGCACTGGACATTTAAGTGACAAGAAACTCTATTTTTGGCCTGACTGTGGTGTAAATATACAAGAAATTATATTAAATAAAGTTTTCTGTACATATTCTGTACAGTTTATGTTTTTATTTCTTAGATCATGATCTGGTCTATATTGTAACAACCCAGGCGTGTAAACGCCGCTTGTTGTTTATTAGCATTCAGCTTTCAATTTGTAATCAGTCATAATTAATGAACCTCAAGTTCCAAGTTTTTAATCTCGGGATATATCCTTCACCGGCAAATGATTTTTTTTTAAAGAGAAAAACAAAGTTCGCCGATGGATTAGAGATTTTCAAAGTATCTGCTTAAAGACTGCACATTGCAGTTTTTTGTTTTATTTCATTGTAAGATTAAATTGTCTGATATTTTTCTCCTCTTTCTTTTAGTCAAAGGAAATGGAAATACAACATTTATGCGCTTTGAGGATTGCTTTCGTGATACTTTTTATCAACAACCAAGCCAAGGCAATACAGTTGGGTAAGATATATGCTTTTTGTTGGTGGTTAGGGTTCTTTAATGTCACTTCCTTTGCCTATCAAAGGAAAAATTAACTTTGGTTCCATAAAGATGTTTTAAACGTCCAATGTTATCTTTATTAAAATTACTAAATGAATTGGATTTTAAATTTCTTCCTTCTGATAAGCGACACTCATAATTTTACTTTTGTTAATGTGAACATATTTACAAAGTTAGATCAAATCATTTATTCATTCACTTATTTAATTAATCATTCATTTCCACCATAATATCTGCGGATAAATGCATGACAAGCAAGAAAATTAAACAGATAAATCACACGTAATTAATGTAGAAATATAAAATGATAAGCGTTGCAGAATATAAAGTAAAACACGATCTACTGCGAATAAATACACACAGCCAGTTAAACTACGATTGAAAAAGTGAACTATTTATTTTTCTATCCAAGATGTTTTCTCTCTGTTATTCCAATCTCAGAAAGTTTTTTAATATATTTTATAACATTGAAACAGCACATGTTTCGTTAAATATAATTCCTACTTATTGATTTGCGCAAATAAATAAGCAAATTTCGTAACTATATTATATCCTTTCGTTATTTCAGACCCATGTATACAACCAAAAGTGGTGGGTCCGTGTGAGGCATTAATAAGAAGGTATTATTTTGACCAGAAAATGGGAAAATGTCAGCCTTTCTTTTATGGCGGATGCCAAGGTAATGCAAATAATTTCGAAACCTTAAGCTCCTGTCGAAGGCAATGCGAGTGTATTCTTTCAAAAGATCCAGGACTATGCGATGCTTATATTCCACGGTACTTTCATAACTCTAAATCCGGACGATGTGAACAGTTCATCTATGGTGGTTGTGGTGGTAACGGAAACAATTTCAATACCTTGATGGACTGTCAGAGAACTTGTGAAAGCATATGGTATAAGGACACAAAATGATTAATCTTACAGGTCACGTGGGAACCTTTCAATCATAGCACATCATAATTTCGGTCTTCATCTGCTTTTATATAAGTGTAAGTGGCTTTTATTTCGGTACTTCGTGCACATATTTTATTAAAGTAAACCTTGATGTCGTTTTATGATGTTATGGCATTTTTATCCAAAGTTGTAAAGCAACATTAGTTATAATATTTATGGTAGACGATTAATGATTGAAGCAAAAAAGTAACAAACAACGAACAGTCTTATTTCATTTATTAATTAATATATGTCATACATTGATTCTCTATCTATTAAACCATTTCATACAGTGACACATAGTTTGATCAGCTTGCTATCCTACAAAGCAAGATAAGGATTTATACATTTTGTATGTGCAACTCCACAACTTACCGCAAGAAAACCTGTATCCCATCCGTGCATTAGTTGTTGTAAGTGATTTTAACATGGTGAACATTTACTCGTCCTTCGTCACTTCCTTTCGTAATTATACATTCGCAAAACACCGGAAGATAACGGCGGTAACTATATGTACTTTCTGGTACCACTCTCTTCAAATTGCAAGGTATATGTTGTTTTACTTATGCGTGTGATATACAGACATAACATTTGGGCACAAGATTCCACTTTACGATACTACAGTCATATTTCACTCCTTTTAATTCTGAGAAATACAAACCGTCACTAAATTAGCAAATAATAACTGAAGAAACCTATTTACTGATAGACATAGAATCAATTATAAAACTACAAATAACGATGCACATTTAAATATACAGAAGAAAAAACACATAGTAAGGCAAAATACGCTATAGGTACCATATTGTAACAGGCTACAGACGAAAGTCTAAATGGAAGTTAAAAACGTTTACATTGGCCTATTCGTTCTGAATGTTTTAACCTACCAGTTATTTAATATAATATTTCATTTATAATGATATTTTGATGGAGTAATGTCCAAAGCTAGTATCGTCGATGTCATCTACATCGTCAACATTCATTGGCAGTGCGAATGCTTTGTTTTGCCACCATTTTACCTGATATCTTCATAGAAATCGGATCTCCGCTTTCATCATTCTAAACCAATTTATGACCAAATAGGCCATTTTGACCTAATTTTGCAATATTATTTACTTCTTGTTGACAGTTAAAATCCATTGTTAACGTCATGGTTATAAAGAATAATTTGAGTTGCTAGTGATATATCGTCATGTATCTGGGTGGGGATCTTAACTAGCTCATTAAACACCATCATTGCGAAAACTAGATCACAGGTACCTAATTTTCATACATGAAAATACTATTAAACAGTACTCCAGATATTATGTTTTGTGTTCCATGCAAATTTACAAATGCAGGATTGTGATAGTCTTCGATGTCGGTATGCTTCCTAAAGGTAAAGTAATTAATAGTAACCTTTCTACTTGCACGGTTTTGCTAATTCATGTTTAACGAGCAAATGATATTCTTTTTGCAGCTTATGTTTCCAGAACAATTTCAGTTTACGAAGGCTTTTTGTGCATTACTCAAATTAATACGAGCCTTTAGCAAGTTTGAGTACAATGATGTGTGTTTTATCACTAGTATTTTACCTGGATACGTAAACCACTACCGGCGACAAAAGCATTTATATCAACAATCCACACACTAACTGACCTATAAAAAAATCTTGCTAGATTAGACAAAAGCAATTAATTAAAGGTGGGGCAAAATGTTTTGAGGTTTGAGATGTCCGTGTTCTTGACTCATAAAGAAGAACGACACGTCGCACCTGTTTCAAGTGGTAATAGTAATTGAAAGAAACACAGATTGGATGATCGTCGTTGTTGGCGTCACCGTAAAGCTTGTACATGTAAGGCACTTTTTCTGACACTGTTGTATGTATTGGCGTGAAATGTGATGGATGTATTAACTATGAAGGAAATGGCTTATCATGCGACTTAACATCATGTGGAATCCTTTGTCATCTACAACGAGAGAACCCCCCCCCCCTTCATGAGCACACAACAAAATATGCATTGATAAACATTATTGATCTAAGCATTTAATTTTTTTGATTTAATTTAATTTTTGATGACATAATTTCAAATCATATGAATACGTCAAGGTATGTATGTAAGCTAATAAACATTGATCAAAATTTAATTAAACTGCTGTCGTACTGACAGAGAATATCAATAGTTTTGGTTGATGTTGTAGTACATAAAGTATGATGGCTGTGGACAATTCTTATCTTTATGTATTACCATGTAGTATGTCTATTATAGAATAATAAACTTGCATAGCTAGTAGACCAGGTAAATTTTAGGGTCTTATGTCACACATTTTAAAAGGATTCAAAATCATCCATACTCTGAAGACAATTAGCGTAGCGAAACAGCGAAAGCGGCAGAAGGATACCGAATAATTAATTGAAATTTTTCATACTTCACAAGTATTGGTAATACAATGAAAACCAATATGATCAAGAGCGACGTCTCTTTTAGTGTGTTGATAATTAAGAGTTACTTCTATTGACAATAACTTGCAAATTACAGGGATCAGCAGCCGACCCTACGATATTCTTTTTTGTAGAATTAAAATATCACAAACTCAAAAATGTCACATTAAAATATCCACTTTTACTTCCTTCCTTTCAAAAATCTTAAAGGTATTTATGTACTTCTATCATACATGTTTGAATTAAGTACTTATCATTGAAAGGTGCATTTTAGAATAACCACAAGTCCATAGAGACCATTAAATAGTAACGTAATAAGCTAACAGGTCTCTTAACCGAGCGAATTCAACTTTGGCATGATTCCTGTTCGAAATTAATTGTTTTCCCTTAATTTCAAGGACAATCGTTGTCTACTGAAAATTCCAACACTCCCAGACTGTAAATAATTTTACTCTAATCAGTGCATTACCACAAATGTCACTACTTTATATTTACAACTGCATTGTTTTTCCTTATTACATTTCCGTAACGTAGCGCCAGTATTTCACGCCGTGAAAATATACAACTCAATCACCAACTACACGGAACTAATTTTCCTACTCAACGCTTGGTCAGTCAAACCAGGATTTTAAGCATCATTTCGCCTGTAACTCTTCACCATATTTACCATCTTAGCAACAATAAAAAGCATCTCCAGATAATGGAACAGTCTCTTATAAATTACTCCATTGTACAATTTGTCAGTTCCTATCACAAATAATACACATGGAGACACACAATCAATCCACACAATTATATTTTACTAGGGATTACTTGGCCCATTGGAGTAGTGAAGTGGGACGATCTAGGGACAATGGGACTTATCATTAAAAACACCCCTGGGACGATCTAGGGACTATGTAAATTTAACATGGAGAAAAATCATGGGACGATCTAGGGACAATGGGAATTTAACATGGGGGAATAGTTCGTGGGACTGTCTAGGGACAAGGGGAAATTTAACATGGGGGAATAAATCGTGGGACTGTCTAGGGACAAGGGGAAATTTAACATGGGAATAAATCGTGGGCCTGTATAGGGACAATGGGAAATTAATAAGGGAAATGGAACAGGGTCGGGACCCTATTTTAATACGGTCCCGACCTGATGGTCTATGGAAATGGAACAGGCGAAAATTGAAACAGGGAGGGGGTCTCTATTTTTTTTTTTTTTTTTTAAAAAAAAAGGGGGGTAGGCAATGAAAGTCAAGGTCTTTTCGAGAGATTGGAGTGGCCCTGAAAAGGGCCTTTGGGTTTCTTCTTTTTCTAACTCTTCCACTTCTTCAACCATCTTCTCACTTTTGCCACTATTCCTGTCTTCTTTTTCTCCTTTTCTGGCATCCAGTCAGGATGGCCTAGAGCTCTAAACTTTTCCTGAACTTTTATCCAATTCTGATTCAGCCTCTCAAACTCTGCCTCTTTCTTTTTGTTTTCCTCATCCTTTCTTTCTTTACTCCATGTCTCCTTTCTCTTCATTACTTCTTCCACCATCACTTTTCTGATTAATTCTTCAGCTTTCTTCAGCTTTTCCAGACCTCTTTTGACAAAGGGCCAATCTTACCATTTCACCATTCCTTCCAAAAAACACCTTACTTCTGTAACATTATCCAATGCCTCTTTCAACATTCCAATTTTGACATATGGAGGATTAATGAACCCTCTCAACTTCTTCACTTCTTCTTCTATGAACTCCTCTATCTTCTCCTTGGCTACTTTTAGTTTGTTAGCAAAATCCAGACTGTTTCTTATCCTCCATTCTCTTTCAATTCTTTCCACTACATATTCACTATCTATCATCCAGTAGTATGTTTCCTTTAAGTTGTTGAACAGGTCAGATACAGCTACCATTTTCTTTCCGTTATTCCGTAGAATGGTGTGAATGACGAACGTTGTGGGTTCTTATAGTTAAAGCGCGGACGTGAAGGAAAACATCCCCTAAAACAAAATTTATATTACCTAGATCATCACTTAAAACGCGCGGACGTGAAGGAAAACATCCCCTACTTTTCTCATCTCATATTATCTACTATCCACATACGCAAAGCAACAATAAACAAATCCATAATCTACTATCCACACAAACGTACGTGAGCGCTTACAACACCCCAAAATCTACCATTCACACAAACCTACTTGATCACTTACAAACACAAATACCTACACTCACACTAGGAAAAAAGAGTCAGTTTTTATATTCACACTAGTCAAAATACACACATTGGCAAATGGATTACTATTTCTTTTCTAAAGGTTTGGATAGCCCTGAAAAAGGCTGTTTGTTTTTTAAACTCCAGGGCACCTGGTTAATTATGGCACCTTCCAGGCCTGGCACCACACACACATCTTCTACTCCAATCTTTCCAGTTGACTCTTTTGAGTGGGAGCGCAGAGGGAGGATGATTGGCTTCATCACCCCAATCCTCTGTCTCTGGTATCTTGTAAGCCATCCTCTCTCCTATTTTCTTTTCCTCCTCTTCCCTCTGTCTTCTCTCCTCCTCTTCCTTCTTTATTCTTTCCTCTTCTACTATGGCCTCCGCGGCCAGTTCATTTACTATGCGCCTTGCATATTCCAGGTGCATCTGGAGTTCTAACAGTTTCACAATCCTTGTATTCATTGTCTTGCTGTTAACAGGTCGACGATGGGTAGCCCAACTGACGATTAGTTTTCAATTTATACTAAAAGCGCGGACGTGAAGGAAAACATCCCCTAAAACAAAATTTATATTACCTAGATTATAACCAAACAACGCGCGGACCTAAAAGAAACACTCACTGACTTTTTTTATACTACCCATCACTATTCTAAAAAAATTCATTAAACAAATAATAAACTATCCACATACGCAAAAAGTCAAATCAAACCCAAAATCTACTATCCACGCACGTCAAACAGCAAAAAATAAAACATGATCATAATCTACTATCCACACAAACGTACGTGAGCACTTACAATCACACACACATAAACATATACAATCACACCAGAAAAGAGTAAGTGTTTATATTCACACTACTCTACATACACACATCGGCAAATCGATTGTTATTTCTTTTCTAGAGATTGGGGTAGTCCTGAAAAGGGCTGTTTGTTGCTTGTGTGAAGTTGAAGCTAGGGCGATCTTTTAGTTTCTAAGAATGTGACGTCCTCTGACGATAGACTTTCTGACGATAGGTCTGCTTCTTCGGAAAGAGAAGAAGAACTCTTTGGTGTCGATACGACAATCGACAAAGCCTCTGTCAGGTTCAGGTTGCTGCTGCTGCTGTTGTTGTTGCTGCTCTCTCTGCTGTTTCTGAAGTCTGTACTTTTCTGTCCATTCTTCTTTCTCCCTGTTAATTTCTTCTCTGAAGAGCTCTTCTATCAGGTCTTCAGTGACTTTTAACATTCTCACATTCTCTATCTCTTCAGGCTTCGGTATCAGACTGTGTCTGACCCTATGCAAATTTGCGTAGGCTTCGTTTAGCTTAGGTAGTCTGGAGCACATCTTCGTAGGAGGATGAGTCGACAATGAATGGTTAGACTGGAAACTACCCCGTTTTTTAAAGTCAAAGCGCGGACGTGAAGGAAAACATCCCTATACGGTTTTCGAGCCGGAAGGTTCAATGAGTGTCATGAGAGGGATAGTAAGAAGTCAAAGAGCATGAATCAAGATTCCTATAGCCAAACAAAGACAAAGGCATTTTTTTCAAAACACAACATTTTTTTATTCAAAAATCACTTAACACTAACAAACAACAATAACATTTTTAACAATAATCTAACAATATAACATCAAACATTTTTTTCTTTCAAATACCAAACATTTTTTTTCAACTCACACATTATTTTCGACAGGGCTGACAACGTTGTGAATGAAATTGTGATTTCCACTGTTGGAAGTCATTAGGCCATTGATGGACACTACGTTTCCTAGCTTGAGACAAAAGACCAGTATAATGGTCACAAAACCATCTATCTACTTTCACATCGTTTCTAGAAGAAGAACGAGGATCGAACTGATTCACTAAATGTTCTAAAGAATAGCCCAGGCTGCGATAATGCAGAAAATACACACAATATTGTCCACACACCAAGGAATCTGTGCCTTGTAATTTCACATTATTGAATCGGGTGGTCTGAGCATTTCTTCTCATAAAGTTAATGATATCGTCTTCCAAAGGAGGCAATCCATACGAATCGAAATATTCCACACATCCTTCTTGAGGAAAGTAGACGGCTACCCAGTGGGTTCCTGGGAGATGACTGTCGTCCGTGTTGATCACATAAGCTTGATGGTCTTGAGGTTTGCGATGAGGGAGTTCATCTTTAGCACAGACGACAGGATTCCAAGAAGCAGTGTACGAACTGTGGTTCAAAAGGTAATAAAGTTCCCAGGTATCCATGTTTTGTGTGGTTTTTTTCTTCTTCTTCACAGGTAATAATAAGTGATCAATTCGATACTGACTTTTTGCTTGAAAATGTCTGACAAATAACCGTTTCTTCGCTTCGTCTCCCCACTCTGATTCAGGAGAGCTTCGATACATGGATCTCTTGAGTGGTTAATGGTGGACAAGAATGTTCACGCAAGTCTTTATACCACTGATGCAACACGACTTCGTCCGAGATGAGACTCCAAGCTTCGTCCAGACACTCGTCCAATTTTTCTTCTTGACTCAGCATCAGGCATTTATCGTGTTGAATTTGACTGGGATGATCGTTTTGACATCCATAGCAATCTTTCTTGATCAATTCCGTAATTTTTTCGACCAAGTGTTTGGCAAAACAGGAGACTAAATGGGCTTCTTGTTCTGGCCATCTCGACTTCATCATGACAACTTCCTCGTCTTTGTCTTGGGAATCTTCCACGGTCTCCTCACATTCCATCTTCAAAGTTTCTCCAGTAGGTAAAGAGGGATAACAGTCTTCCATGTCTTCTAATAATCTAGAATGACTTCTCTCAAACTGTTGATTTCTATGGTATTATCAAATTCTGCATACAGGATGACGTTCACCGTTACATCAGGGTCTCGGTTTGCAAACTGAATTTCCACACGAATGTGGCCTGATTTTATAGGGTGGAAATGTCCCTCGTCGTTGCCTTGGTCTGGAGTGAAATCAAAAGCCCACAAAGCATAGCCTCCTGCGTAATCTTCGTACGTAATGCCGTTGACTGGTGTTGGTTCCTAACTGTCCGGTGGCTTCGTACAGGGACAAGTAAGATCTCAAGTAATTCTTTTTGTCAAAGTCAGGTTCAAAAGGTCGGGTACACAAGGTCTTGCCATCGCGACTGACTTCGATTTTGGACACGCCAAAGTGTTGAAAGTATAAAGGATTTTTAGCGATAGCTCCGTTGAAGGCTGTATTCTCGACGATACCAACGATCAAACGTTTGGGTAACTGTCCTTGGAACAGATACTCTTCGATCACGGATCGCTGACCCTTGGGAATGGTGAAGGTTTTCACTTCCACGCGACGTATCGGATACTTGACGGTCGTTCTGCTCAATGTCTGACTGATGTCGTTACCCACTTTAGGTAACACTTCCACACGTCGTACGTAGAGTCCAGCTTCTTGGATTTTGGTTTTGTAATCGTCATCACTAGCCATTAAATGGAAAGCGGTACTGCTACGATTCAGTCTCAGGCGGACATCCACCCCGTTCAGCAAATGCTTCTCTTGCAACCACATGTCCAAATGCAAACGATCCATCAGTTCTAAACTTTTGTTGAGTCCCATGATTTTGTTTCTTCGTTCTACAAATCCCTCATTGCATTCTTTCTTTTTATCAGTTGTATCAGTTTCCAATAATTCAAACTGGTTTGCATAGTTAGCTTCCCAAACCATACAGGCATTGAGATGAGTGTTCTTGGCGTCTATTCCGTACGTCAAGAGATTTTCCAGGTAGGTACGATAAGGGTAAGTATCCATGCTGCTGCTGACTAGTTTGTTATTCAAGTACAAGTCCACTCGACTGAACAAGGAATGCATGAAATTGTTGACGGGAACTACTGCTTCAGTGTCTATATCACCTCCTGCCTTATCTAGAACTTTGACTTTTAGGTACAAGTAACTGCTATTCAGATCGATGTAATCTTCGGGCTGTCCTTTGATTTCAAACTCGATGGGAGCGGAATCCGTCGAAGAGGAGACGGGGTGAAATTCCACCCACTGGGATTCTTGCATGGTCATCATGGTAGGGGGCATGGCAAACAGATCCAGTTCCGTCTTGGAACAAGCTCAAGATTCTCGGTGCATCATTTTTTTGTCTCTTTTCTCAATAATCGAAAACGTCTAAGTCTCGAACGGTTCTCCTTTTCTTGGCCTTTCTCGCTTGAAGTCTGGTGAAAGGGTGTTTTCTTCGTCGTCTCTTTCTGCCTTGTCCTTGCTAAATGCCTGACTCGGTAGCGTGCAGGGCATTTATAGGTGTTTCTCGTCGGCTTAAAAGGTCTTTGCCTGTTTGTAGCAAGACACTTTTGCCTGCCCTCAAGAAGGCTTCTTTAGGTTTTTTTGTCGATGATGACATTTTAGAGAAATTCTTTGCCGTGTGTCAATGCCGCATCTTTCAAGGCGTGCAATCCGCGTGTCACCATCGGTTTCAAGACTGGGGCCACCGAACGAAAAGCCGATTTTAACATGTCTCCTAAATCGTGCCCTCGCTGTCGAGCAACCCCTCGGTATACTGGATACATGACTTAAGTCGTGAGAGAACCGTTTTCGAAAATGGAGTTTCACCGTGACTTTCCCTTTGGTGAATGGAATATTTTGTCACATATCTCCTTTTATAGCAATGTTGACCGTCTCCAAATACGATTTGCTGAGGCAAATAGTGAGGATGTACAAATTCGCGGTGGACGTGATAAGTGTTTCCACCTTCCTCGTCAGCGGTCGTGGCAGAATCCACTTTGAAAGGAATGACACGCAGTAACGGTACGGAGGTGTGTCCCACCACGTTGTACTCCACCCCATCGAGTACACAAACATCAAATTCAGTCCTTGGTTCAGTTCTACCGGGGTACGAAAATACTTGACAAAAGAATCGTTGTCGGAAATGACTAGTAATTCTTTTTTTTTTCTTGTTCTACTTTCTTCTTCATCTCCATGTCCCCGCCCAACATGGCAAACAATTCAGGACAAAATAAGAAAGACATGATTTTACACCCCTCAGGAAATTTCATCAGGAAGCGACGAGATACTTTGTGGAACTCCAGGGTGACAGTTTTTTGACACTCTCCAAAGCTTTCAGAAACACGACATTAAACCTGGAGGCTATGGTGCTGACCAAATGTTGACCACTAAACTAATAGCCTGGGGGAATGAACAAGTGACAGTCGGTCCACTTTTGATTTTTTGTGTTAAAGGTTTTCTTATCATATTTGACGTTGGTATTCAAGTAGTATTGCATTTGCTCGTCATGAACTTCGACCGTAAAAAAATTTTGATTGGGAAGGACATTGAGGACTTGGGTCGGGTGAATAATTTCCACCAATGCCAATTCCCAATGGGCTTCTTGATCTAATTGGATGGCCTGTGGTAATTTGGCCGTGTAACAGCACAACGTGTTGTTTGGAAACACCTCCATAGAACTGTCACTAGGTAAGGTTAAGTAAAATTGGTTGTTATTGCTCATAATTCCAGAGTTCTGTGGTTGTCCGAGGGGTTACTGGAGTTTAGAGGCGTGTCTCCGCCCAGAATGGGGTTGTAGTTGTTATTGGAGTGGTGACTGGCACTGGCGCTGGACACAAGGTTCCCGTTGTTCCCGTTCGAGGTGAATTTCAGGGAGGGATTAGGAAGCAGGTAACCGATTCAACTGCTCAATAAAATGGTCCACAATTGTTTGTCTCCTTGTTGCAAACTCAGATTGGCAATGGCTGCCCCGATGACACAATACACCACGAAAATTTGGCAGAAAAAGACGATTTGCGTTTTAGGCACACGCTCTCCACACCACACCCACAAGGGTTGTTTTTGTAAATCTTGCAGAGAAGAACTGGTTGAAGGAGTGGTCGCCGTAGCTGCGTCTGTGTGAAAGGGCATGATGGTCACTTCTTTTTATAGTCGATGACTTGCGAAGCGTCGATCCAAGAATCAAAACTGGGTGGATATCCTTTCCAACGTACTTTGACTTCTTTGACACGTCGTTTGCCCACTTTACGGGTTCTGCGTTCGAGAATGCTTTCGATGTCGTACACGTCGTCTTCTTTTTTGGTCACACGTTGTAACTCGGGCAAATAAAACGTTCCTTTGAGCACTTCTCCGTTCATGTCTTCCAATTTATAGACGGCAGGATGACGGCCATGCACTCGTCCAGAGACACGAAACAATTCGGTCGTCCAGATAGGTAAGTAACCTTTGTCGAAAGTGCGTTTGGTTTTGCCAATGCGTACCCAATCTCCTACGGCCAACACTCCACTTTTCTTTGGGGCAGCCCTCGTCGGTGACGTACCAAACAGGCGCTCAAACACCAGCACTTCGTTCTCGGGAGTCACCTCTTGCGGGGCACGTCCAATGCTTCGATGGTAAGATTGGTTGTACGCTTGCACCAGGTGCGGTAAGATGTCGATGTACTTCAGGGTGTGGTGATGCGTAAAATATTTCCACATGCGTTCTTTCAAAGTGCGTTGAAAACGTTCCGCGATGCTGGCTTTGTTTTCAGGATTCTCGGTGTTAAAAAAATGAATGTCACGTTTCTTTAATTCTTTTTGGAAAGCTTGGTTCAGAAATTCGGTACCTTTGTCCGTTTGCCATCGAAGAGGGTGACGACCGCTTTGTTTCAACACTCGTTGCAGGGCACGCACTAACTCGCTGCTCGATTTGGAAGTCAATGGCAAGACCCAGGCAAATTTGGAAAAGACGTCGATGACACAAAACAAATATTTGTAGCCGCGATTGTAGCTGGCCAAATGAGAGACATGAGCTAAATTGCCTTGCCATTGATGATCGATGCCTTCCACTCGGGTGCGACTTCTGGAAAACTTGCGTCGAATGGGTTTTGTGTAAAGTGTAAATAGCTTGTTCTTGTAACCATCGTTGCACTTGAGGTAAACGGAGACTTTTCAGTCGCGTTTTGGCAGCACGATACAATTTTTGAACTCCTGCGTAACCTGCAGGATGGGAGGGATCGTAGTAAATGCTTGCTAAGACTTTTTCCATTTGTTGGTTTGTGTGTTAATAAGGCACCCACTCTTGGAAGATGCTACTCTTTTTCTCTTGGGGCATTTTCTTGGATTGTAATGCTTTGCGTGTGCGACCGGCAATATGTGTCGAGTTGGAGAATGCCTGAACAGGGGATATTTTTTCTTGTTTCACTTTTGTCTTCACCTTCTTTTTCTCTTCTGATGAAAAACGGGTGGTCATCATCTTTTTAATCCATCCAATTCTGGGGGTAGGTGGTGTTGTTAACTTGCGTACATTTTCTGGTGGAGTTTGAAAACCTTCCTCTTCTTCTTCTCCTTTTTCTGTCTTGGTCACTGGTAGTAGTAGTGGTGGTGGTGGCGGTGATGGTGCTGAACTTTTCATCAAGGTCTTAAAATCTTTCAGAGTGGGAAGAGCTGTTTCGTCTAAAGCTTTTTGGTGAAAGAGTTGCAGTCGTTGCAAGAATTGGCCGTACTTTTGCGAATTTTCTGTTTCGGACAAATCTTGGCTATCCATCAAGGGCTGCAGTTCGTGTTGTAACTGGGACGGCTCGCTCAAATTGGGATTGGTAGGCAAATGCGGGGTGCGTTGTTCTTGCCAACGATGGTATTCCATCCATCGTTTGTAAGGCACTAAAGCTAGTTTTCGTCCTTCCATGGGATTTCAGGTGTCGATTCTGAGATCTTGGGACTTCAGAGGTCCTTTTTATCTTGCTCCCATCAGTCCTTCCAACACGGTTCCCAAGACTCCTTTCAGTAATGGGCCTAGCAAGAGGGGTAAAACATCTTCTTTTGTCGAAGGGGGATTTTCTTTTGAACCATTTGGCGCAAAACGTGACGATGTTTGCCTAAGCATTGTTTCTGGTGTTTGGACAAAGGGATCGTGCCTTTCAACACGTTCAAGCAACATTCGCACACGGTATCGATGACCTCTTTGGAGGCCGTTTGAATGAGATTTTTTTCGCAGGGATGGTGAAGCTTTGGACAGGACAGATAACATGTCCCCATGTTTGACTAAACGTGGAGGCAGTCCTTTCCTTTTCTTTCCTTGGGGTTTAGAAGAGGAATGTTTTCTGGAGGGGGACATCTTTGCTTGTGGGTTCCGGGACATTCACCAAACAGACACTAACATCGATGACTTAACACACGCCCTTTTATCTTTTTTGGGGGGACTATCGCTTTGTCATAAAGGTGACAACGTTTTTTCCAAAATCGCCAAGGAATCCTCCCCTTTGTTGACGCCTCTTTTTCTTAGAACGACTGTGTCTTTTCTTAGGGTAACGTCGATACTTGGCTAAGCGCTTTGTCGGATGACGAGTCTGCCTTTGTCTCTTTCTTTTTTGACTTCTTGGAGGTGACATCTTTTGGAAGTTCACTAATACCCCTACTTGGTCGCAGGCCTTTTTTATACTGGAACGCGTCGCCACGGATTGTCTTTACGTCGTATCAACTTGAGGACAGGCATGACACGTCGTGCAGGGGTACGTAACGCACAAAATCGAGCCAGTTCTTGCTTGGGCAAATCCAGTAAACTTTGTAACATGCCGATCTTTCTTGGACTTTGATTTTGGGAGCAGGTACTTTGTGAGACGCGGCCACTGTCGCTAAATGGGAGGGTCCTGCCACTGGGGAAGTTCTTGGGGTCATCAACGGAGAAGTTCTTGGTGTGATCAACGTCTCCAAGTACTTTTCAGTTCTTGGTGTCATCAACGGAGAAGTGACTGTTTCTCTTTCTGGGGGCTTTTCTTTTTCCGGGGTGGTGTCTGGTAAGAGGAGGGTCCAGCCACTGGAGAAGATCTTGGAGACACATGTCTCCTTGGGGACCTGGTCTTGACACCGTGGCTCTTTTTCATCTTCTTGGAGCTTCGTTTGACTTCTTTTTTCTTGGGGAGAACTTTGGGGGCATTAGGATCCCAACTTAAGAGAGAGCGAATGATGACCCCTCCTAGAGTGCCACTCCCTCCAGGTTTCAAAATGATTTGTTTTTTGGTTTGAGTGTCGATGCGGGGATCGGCCAGTTGGGTCACAGCGACTTTGTTTCGATCAAAATGCGTTTGGTTTGATGAGGAATCTAAATGATCCCTTGCAGTAATTGACGTGCTGTCACCGTGAACCATCGTAAGACTTCTTTGAGACTAGCTTCTAAGACAGAGCTCGTATTTGTGGATTTTTTTCTCGACTGATGCCATACAAGGCACGAATCAATTTGACGGGAAGATGTGATTGAAGGGACGTCATGTTCACACTGTGTGAGACAGACGAAAAGTGTCTGAGGTTTTTATAGATTTTTATGTAGGGTTAAGTCGAAGACGGAGACGTGTACAGGACAGGCCCTCCGTCTTGACACCAGTGGTGAAACAATTGGGTACGAAATCGCAAATCATCGGGGGTCGTAAGTTTCAAATCGACGAGTAAATAGGCGTGTGGAGTGTGAGTGGCATCGTCGTACGCCTGAGTCAGCCAAGGCGTTCCTAACTGTTTGGCTAAGACTTGCACTTGCGATTTATCTCGAGGGCTTTTAAACAAGACCACGTATTGCGCATTGAGACTGATGGTGCGATGGGCTTTACTTTGTTGAAACAAATTTTGGGTGATGAAAACGACACTGGCATTACGGTTATGCCCTTTGCACGTAAACCACAGTTTAATTTCTTCTTCGTCTTCTCCTAACATGTCGTCGAAAATGACCAAATAGGTTTGATGGGAGTCAGAGACGATGCCGTCGTCTTCTTTAGGAATGCCTTCTACAAACACGATGGAATCACCTTGACTTTCTCGCAAGAGGCTGTACGCCGATTGCCACTCTTTGTAACACCACACGATGCGTTGAGGTGGACGATCGATCAAATGATGTTTATGTTCGATCAAACGTTTGCCGAATTCGGTTTTGCCTGAACCGCTAGGTCCAGCAATGAGCATGTTAAAAGGATGGCGAAGATACAAAGCCTCCCAACTGGCACGATCTAAGTGTTCGTCGATGACTTTGACAGTAGAGGAAGAGGGAGCAGAGACAGCAGAAGTAGCCATAGTGTTAGGAATGTCACTTGTAACACGAAAACAGACACGACAAGAGTTTATATACTTTTTCAGGACACGTTTATTGAATGTTTTAAACATGAATACGAAAGACAAAAATACATAAAAGCCAAAGGATTAAGTACAACGATAAAAGGCACATCGAAACTATCAACGTGGAATAGAAACAAGTGTCTGTACAACATGTTTTGGGTAATGTTCTGACCAGTTCTATAGCGGGTAAGGTCACACAAGTGTCCTCCCGAAAGGGTCTTTCAGGCATGTCCACGAAAGTCCTGTCCTGGGTGACGGGTTCTTCTTCTGGCACCGTCACTAACACAGGTTGAAAAGTGACTTTTTTACTTGAACAACTCTCGTGCATACTGGGCCACTTCTTGGGTTCAAGCCTCAAAACCCCCTTTTTTCCAGGCACGGACATCTCTCCAATGGGGGTGTAAGTCTCAAGCTACACACACATCGTCATACACGTCTGCGGTAGCTAAAAGTTGACGAATCTTTTTTTCCCGTAGAGGTCAAGAAGTATCCAGATGAAAACGCAAGGCTTTGAGCAAAAGGAGTGTCTCGTGAACATTTAAAGGCACCACTTTCCTGTTAAATGGGGTGGTAAATACTGTTCGTAAAGAGTCCACAAGGAATCGGCTGGTAAACGAAATCCCAGAAAACAAGTCACTAAGACACACACCACTTGTCGACCCAAATTGAATGGATACAGTTCTTGTAATAATTGATGATCCACGGTTTGAATATGGTCATTGAGTTCCTTCCACGGAATCTGTTCAATCACATGTGATAAAAGTCGTGGCATGAATTCCTGTTTTTATACTCTCTTTGTTTCGGAAGCAATACACGTACTTTCTAGCCAGAGATCTTCGTTCTCCAGTGGGCAATCTAAATCTTGCATACTGTAACCTAAACTTCAGAGTTCGATTAGAAGTTTCCTCTTCCTCTAAGTAGATTCCACGTAAAATATGTTGGTAATCCTTTAACTTGTCTTCCTCAATGCGATGAACTAGGTGAATCTCGAAGTAACCAAAATGATGAACATTTCGTTCATTCACTAACTCAAAGTGTTGAACAAGGTTTGACCATTGAAACAATTTCTGACGAATCAGTTCTCTTATACCATTCAGGTACCAGTGGTTAAACATCTGGTGACGTAACGGATGCAATTGTTCTTTACGTTTCACTTGTATTTTGACCAGTTCTCGGTAAATGCGTTCTCTCAACTCCACAGGCAAAGCACTAATGTTCTCTTGTAAAGTATCCATGATACTAGGTCATACTAAATCCTATTTCTGACACAAGAAATGTACCGTTTGCACAGACATGGTTTTACTTCAGTGTCGAATTTAAATCGTTTAATCACTAATTTACACATTACAATTCGTTCAGAAGTTTCCTCTTTCACTAAGTCGACATTGTGTAAAAGATGTTGGTAATTCGTTAACTCTTCCTCTGGAATTCGATTCAGTAAGTTTACAATGTAGTAGATAGAATCATCAATAGCAAACCAATACTTTTTAAAACCAGGGGGTCGTTGATCAATGTCTGTCCAATGGAATACTTTCAACTGAATCAGTCCTTGTATAGCATTCAGGTACCAGTGGTTCAAACACCGGTGACGTAACGGATGCAACTGTTCTTTACGTTTCACTTGTATTTTGACCAGTTCTCGGTAAATGCGTTCTCTCAACTCCACAGGCAAAGCACGAATGTTCTCTAGAAAAGTATCCATGAATAGGTCAGTCCGTACAATTCACAATCTTCTCCTAGAGCAAAAGTAATCCACATAGTGAGTAATTTCTGACCACTGCCATTCAGGGTAACGTCCAAGAATGTCACTGAACTCTTTTGATGTAAACGGTCTAGAGTAATATAACAGGACGAATGCACACTTGACCCAGAGAAATCTAACACATTGATTAATTTTTTTCACTTTCCTCTTGTGAATTTCTCGACACAAAAGTTCTACAGTTACCCATTGAGATTTCACTCTGGCAAGTCCCTGCCAAACTTCCTTGTAAATCTTCTCTTGTAGTTCTTTAGGTAATGATTCAATATCGTTTTGAAATGAAGTTTAAGTACTGGTCTCGGTGATGTCCAACATTTGATTCCTAACCAATTTGGTTTCTTCTTCAACGACATGGTAAGTTACTTCAATGTCTCGGTCCCATTAAGGGTAAGTAATGACAATTCAGTGACCATCGAGCATGTTCAAGGTAGGCCGAATCTTGTGGTTCCCAGTGGTGAAGTGACACACCGCAACTGAAGCACTTGACTTTATCCCCTTCGCCGAAGTAGAAAAATCCGGCTATGGCTAATTGTTCGGGGGTCGGTCCTCCCAGATACTTAGGCCATTTTCCTTTGAACGATTGAAGACGATTTTCAAAGTCACAGTATTCCGACAAACGCACAGGAAACGAATATTCGTCTTTCACAGGTTCGTTTCGATGAGGGTTGGGTGACATGGACAGGAGTTTGCTCAGGGCTGGATGACATCCGTAGGTGGGTAGACGTGAAGGTGGACATTCACCTTTAAAACGAAACCCAGTAAAGTGTCCAAGAGGACGAGCGGCATCGCTTTCGCATCCCTCAGGTTTGGCACGCACAGCATCACTTTCCATGATAGGGGTAGTGAGAACAAAGTTCCCATGATACTTTACGGAATCGCTAAGGTCACAACGTACATCATCGTTCCCATCGCAAGGCTCACAATCGCATTACACTTCAGAGGCCCCAAACTTGAATTGTGCCTGTCTGAACTTGTTTTGTGTTTCTCTGAAAGTATTCATCTTGTTCGCTTGGTCTTGGTAGTCACAATGAACTATCGATCTTGACCATAGCCCCTTTTATACTAGTCGCAATGCAGTCTCAAGCTTGTACATTGTTCCTTTTTTATGTCTAGTTTTGGAAGGTACCGTCTCTAAGGTACCGTCATAATTGTACCGTAGTTTAATGGGTGGAAAGGCCATAGAAAGGTAAGGACAGTGCGGAGACCATCGAGTATGTTCCAAAGTGGCTGAATCTTTATAGATACATAGATCTATTCGTAACTTCAGTCCGCAAGCGAAACACTGTACTTCGTATTCCAATCCAGACTCAGGTCCCAAGTAGACAAATCCTGTTCTAGCTAAAACATTCGAAGAAGGTAATCCTTCCCTGTCCGTAGGCCATGCTTGAAACGTTTCCAATCGACGGGAACAATCACAACAGTCAGGTAAGAAGACCGGAAAATGGTAGAGTTTGAACTTGGAGTTCTCACTGGATTTCTCACTCGATTCTTGCTGTGGCGAAGCCATACTTCTGGTGGGTGGCTATCCTCTTACAGGCAATGTTTTATACAGAACATGTCCATACAGCAAAGAAAAGTGGTTGGGAAGCCGCACTCGCTTCTGGTAACGATTTGATAGACTTTTTCCAAGGGTCGACTGACGATGTGGCAGTGGGTAAACGTACAATCTTGTTGGGCTGATAGGTGGTCACTTTAAAGTGTTCATCCTCTCTAGACTGCAAGGCTTCTTTCAATACCCCAAAGATGACCATTCGACTGGTGCGATAATTCAGAGTCAATCGTTTCACTTTACACTTCGTGTGCACTTCTCCTTGTTTGTCCTGATATTCGTAGCCGTAATTTTTAGGACCACCACTGACGAAACTTAAAATCTTGTCATCGGGGTGCTCGTCTGTCCAGGCTCCTAAACGGTCTCCTTCGATGTCAGGGTGATGTTGACTCGGGTGATGGATGTAAATGCAACTGTCCGTGTCAAAGTACAGGACACGTTCCCCGAACAGTTCTGAAGCTTCGTACAATTTTAAGCGTGCATGAGCTGTCACGTAAGCCGCAATGATGACATTTCCAAAGGGGTCGTCTTGTACAAAGTCCAGATCTTCTTCGTAATTGACCAAGATCAAATTCTCGCGAACGACGTCCACGTGTTTCATGTATTTGTTTTTGTCGTGAATCATCTGGAAATAGCGGGAAGGTTCGGTCAAATATTCCGTCTTGGGTAAACAACGTCGTGGTGCCATTTTGCCCCACAAGCAATTTAACATCACTTTGGCAAACGATCGCCTGCCTTCGTTTTTCTCGATGTAATCTAAAGTAATGCCTTCTTGTGCCCAGTATTTCTCTTTGAATGTCTTTTGGTCTTCGGGAGTGTGACACCAGGAAGGATAGCCACTGGCTTCTTGCTTCAGTTTCAAAAAGGCATCCACGTAGTCTGCGAAAATGCCTTTCTGCGTGGGGTCACCCTTGTGGTATTGTTGTGTCTTGGGAAAGTGGCCAATTTCGTGCACTTCTAACAGTTGGTATCCCATGTCCAGAGCTTTGAACAATTCTACGCTGACCCACGTCCCCGTCAAGGTCCGTTCTTCCTGGGTGTGATGACAAAGTTGATCTTGGTTGCACGTTTCGGCACAAGTACGGCACAAAGGAAACATCAGTTTGCCTTGGCAATGGTGAGGTAAGACGGGATGGTATAGGTTCGTGGGAGGCAAAACTTTGCACTTGATCAAGCCTTCGTATTGTCGAATGTTTTTCAGGTCGATGTGTTAGGTGTTAGGTCCATGAACTGGTAACTTTCCATGAGGCGTTTAAACTCGGGATCGGTTTTCAAACGGTGATCGTACTCGTGTTCCCACATTTCCACCACTTGGTATCCTTCCTGTTCTAACTTTAGGAGTCGCTGACAAGTGTCCTGGTACAAGTCTTCCATGGTTCGTTGTGAAAACTGATTTTTAGTGCCACGGTCAGGGTAACAGACGGGACATCCGTGAAATAAGCAACCGTTAAACTCGTACACGATCTTGGGCTTTTCTAAGTCCCAGCCATCTACCGAATGCGTTCCGATTTTCTTTTCGCCTCCTCCGTTGCGGGCATGCTGAATCCATTTCTCTTCCTAGTCACACAAGTAATGTAACCAGCGTAGGGCTTTGACCGAGTATTAACGTTTGACATAGTTGGTCGTTTGAGGACTGATGACAGCTACGGTGTTTTCAGGCATGAATCGCTGCCGGTACACTAAGGAACACGCTTTGGCAATGGTGCAAGCTTCTTTCAAAGGATCGACCATGAACAGTTCTCGAAATTTTCCACAGCAACGCCGTAAAAGGTCCACGTCGGAACGACAATACTTTAGCATTTCTTCCTGAAAGTCGAAAGGGTCCGAGGCGTGATCCTGGTACCAAGC
Source organism: Sinohyriopsis cumingii (assembly GCA_028554795.2). NCBI lineage: Eukaryota > Metazoa > Mollusca > Bivalvia > Unionida > Unionidae > Sinohyriopsis > Sinohyriopsis cumingii. Next base: position 41,398,377 of record CM068830.1, on the reverse strand, counting down.
GTAGAAAGCTTCTCGTTGTTCGGTACGTATGTTGTCAGGGTCGTAATAGTGAGCCTCGGGCAAATGGGGTAGAACGGCATGTTGATTGGCTTCCGTATTGAAAAAGTGTGGAAAGTACCCTTTAGCCATTTCTGTTATTCCAAACGTTTTATGCATTCGACTCAAAGGCATGGCCAAGTAACTCATCGAATCTTTAAACTGCACTTGTCCCACCTGCATGAAAATGATTTTGGCTCCGTTCAAAGTGACTTTAGGACGCTCGGTACCATGTTCCGTATAATATCTCAAAAGAAACTGTCCATCGTACCCGGAGAAATTGTGAGCCATCACCGTGGCGTGACGATGACAATCTCCGTGACGTTCGATGTCCTCTTGGCTCCACGTCTTGTCGATGGGGTCTAAGACCCATTGAGCGAAAGCGGCTAGCGTATCCCAGGAATGCGGTGATACTGGTAATGGTATCGAAATGTTCATCGTGATGATAAAGTTGAATTTTTTTTCCATCCTTAAAGTCTTTCCCTCGAAACAACAGAGGCCCGCGCATTTCTTGATGGTGCACTTTCAAGGTGTAGCGTGGAGCTAGGACATCTTGCAATTTTTGTATTTCAGGAATGCCACAGGGTTTGTCTTTGGGCAAGCCGGCTTTTTGCAACAGGAGTTCTGCTTCATTTCGTTGCTTGGCTCGGTCCGATTTTCGAATGTTCTCCCAGGCTCTTTTCCATTCTACCGTGTCGTTCTTGTTGGAATAGGTTTGTCCCACCACGATAGCCCTGGCTAAACACATCTGGTCATGAGGGTTGTGAATTCGGACGAGACTTGTTTTGGTGCTGCGAAGGTCGTCCACAAATAAGACCTTTTTGAGTTGTCCGGTCCCTTGAGGAGGAGAGACGTGGGTCATGTCCAGTGTGGCTTTTCCATCGGTGATGTCAAACTGGTCATTAGATTGTTGCACGTGTTGAATCTTGTCCATGGCTCTGGAAGCGGTCAATTCTGCCGGGGTGCTAAACTCGATCCAAACAGGGGATTTCAAGCCGTCGTGTTGTATGGAAAGTCTCAAGCGATCGTCTTCTTTGGGCTGACATTGTCGCTTGAGTGTGGTGAGCAAAGAATCCCACACCCCGGTGATGAACCCTTCTGCTTTCTCTAAGGGTACGTCGGACTTGAAATCTTTAAACTTCACCGTGTATTTGTAAGCCTTGGTTCTAAATTTTCTAGAGGAGCGCTTTTCTGTCTCTCGAGTGGAATAGTATTTTTCAGGGTTAACTAAGGGTGGTGAACTTTGTTTAGAGGGTTTGGATTCTGGTTCACTCATGTCCTCTTCAAAATCACTAGCATGAATTTGTGCCAAGACTTCAGCCCTGGTACGACGCGATTGATCACGTTTCTGCCTCTTACTTTCTTCTTTCTTCTCAAATGAATTGGATCGTTTCATCTTGAGTGTAAAACGTCAAATGACTATAGTTTAAACACCATGGGCTACTTTATAGTCATGACAGACCAGCGTATATAAAGGGTATGTGTCTTGTCCTTTCATTATTCATTTCACTCTCAAACCGAGTAGAACGATGGAAGAGACTACCCAGATCGAACGTTTCATGAGAGCTTTGCGAGGGGTCATTAGAAAATTCTCTTCAGACCAGCCGACGGACTACTCTCCTTCCTTGCGAGATAAAAGTCAAGATACTTGCTATATCTGTCAGAAAAGGGGCATTGGTCTTCAGAGTGTCCAGGCCGTCAAAAGAGCAAAACAGGGGTTAAAAGAGACAAAAGTCAAGATGCCTGTTATCATTGTCAAGAAAAAGGACACTGGTCTCCAGACTGCCCAAAAAAGAAACAAGAGGAATCAGAAGAAGAGAGGGATTCTTCAGAGGAAGAAGAGGAAGAAGACGAAGAGGAAGAAGAGGAGGAAGAAAGCAGACAGGTAAGGAAAAAGAAACAGGAGAAGAAAAGAAGAAGGGAAGAAAGTGAGGAGGAAGAAGAGGAAAAGACTGTTACTGTGAAGAAATGTAAAAAACAGAGGGAATAAATAAAGAGACAGAAGAAGTCTTATGAACTTTTTTAAAGTGCTTTGTTGTGAATTGTGAATTGAATTGTAAATATTTATAAAAGAATAAATTATTTATAAAAGGTAAGTGTCTTTGGGTTTTGATTTTAAAATAAGAACCTATACTCACGCACTCATACACAGACACGTACTATAGGGTAAAATGTTTGGGTATTTTTGAGTTATTGGCAACTGAAAGTCTATCTCTTTTCGAGAGACGTGGGTGGCCCTGAAAAGGGCCTTTTTTGGTGTAGGGGTGAGTTTAAGCAATCAACTTTAACTGCCTTAAGCCTTTGCCACGGCTGAGACCTACTTCTGATGATGATTTGGTTGAAATCACTAAGGGTGGTACGGTAGGCTTAGTCACAGGGCTGGAGTGTTTAGCTCGGGAAGGTTGTATTCTCTTCGGTCGTGATAAAGAAGTCTGATACATTTGTTTCAGACTTCTTAACTCAGCTAAAATGTCTAACAGTACCGTGACGGTTTGACTTTCACCCTCTTGTTTCTTTGCTTCTTCTTCTTGTTTTTTTCTTACCTCTTCTTCTTGCTGCTGTTGCTGTAGGAGAAAAGCTTGTTCTGCTTCCTTTTGCTGCTGTATAAATTTCTCCAATTCTTCTTTCTGTCTCTGGCTAAAATTCTCCACGTGTGGTAATGAAGGTGACGAAGATTCTGGAACAAATTCTTGCGAGGTAAGAAAATCCACATAATCCCAGTTTACCTCTTCTGAAAGTAAGTCCGGGTTCCCTTGTGTAGTCTCAACGGCTGGTGCACCCCAATTGATCGTTTTCTGAGTTTCCGTCATGTTCAAAAACTGTCGCATGGATTGACTGCTCACAGGCGCTAGCGAATCTATATAGACTACGTGACGTCATAGACTGCTCTCTTCGGATTGGACGTGGGCTGACTGAATTTTGTAACGCGTGTTGGATTGGTCAACGAACTCAATCCGTTTCAATCCTTTCTCTCCCTATAAATAAGTGCAGTTCACTGCATACCTTCACCTGTTACTCGGCGCCTCAAGATGTGGACCAACGTACAATCTTCCACGCTTGTGTTTTCGATGATGTTCCGGACGGACATACCGATGTGTGTCCGATCCAAGTGGACAGTTGTCCATAGGACAGACACACACCCCTCTCTGTTTCAATTTTCGCCTGTTCCATTTCCATAGACCCATCAGGTCGGGACCATATTAAAATAGAGTCCCTGTTCCATTTCCCATGTTAAATTTCCCCTTGTCCCTAGACAGTCCCACGATTTATTCCCCCATGTTAAATTTCCCCTTGTCCCTAGACAGTCCCACGAACTATTCCCGCATGTTAAATTCCCATTGTCCCTAGATCGTCTCACGATTTTTCTCCATGTTAAATTTACATAGTCCCTAGATCGTCCCAGGGGTGTTTTTAATGATAAGTCCCATTGTCCCTAGATCGTCCCACTTCACTACTCATTGGACACCTTAGCTATCTACAAAACTAAAACATATCAACACTGCACTCTGTGACGTTTGCTCCTAGTAATTGGCCAGTTATTCAGGATGACTTTTTCCGCAACACCGATTTCCCATAATCAACCATCTGATACTAAAATCTAATAAATCCTTAAAATGGAGATACATATACAAATTGCGCAGAAATTTATTATAGGAAAAAGCAAAGATTAAATTTAACGTTGTGTATATAATAATCTTCATACTAGGTACAAACATGCGTATTTCCTTAAATAATGTCCTTGTACACACCTGGAAGATAGTAAATATAAATAAGCGAAAAAGGCTGGATTTTTAATATGAGCAAATACACCGAGGTATACCAACAAAGACTAATTTGTGAAAGTTGATATGTCAGTGCATGAAGCTTCCTGGGAAGTGTGATAGTATTCGAACAGGAGTTAGTCTTGTTGTGAGGTTCAGACTTCAGAACAGCGTGTCAAAAAGGCAAGGTAAAGAGAGCCTGATACATGTAAATCAAACCTGACATGTGAACGCCGAAAGACTATGTGGTAGAACTGGTCTCTTACAGGGCTTATATTCAAATTATCTGCAAGATACGGTGGTAAAAAAGGAAAAAAGCCAGTCGAAGAAAATTCATAAAACTCGAGGAGAAGAAATTCCGATAGCGAGAATAGATATAGATATCGTTTGACAGTTGAATCCCCTGAACTTAGTTTTTGTTGTTGTTGTTGTGGGGTTTAACGCCATTTTTCAGCACACGATAGGCTTTGCATGGCGGCCAGTATTAATGGTGGAGGAAGAACCCGGGAAAATCCCGGGAAGAACCACCGACCCACGAGAAGCTACTGGCAAGCTTTCTCACATACCCACATTGGCCGAATCCTAGACTCGAACCCACGCAGACAGAGGTGAGATGGCAGTGATCCGTAACACATTTCGGATATATTCACCTGTATGAGCAAAGCTTTCTACGGAATTGAGGTTTGCAATTTGCAATACAATTATGACAATGGTCAAAGATTAAATGTTATAGATCTTTACACTTACAAAAGAAAGAGAATATAAATATGAAAATAATTATCGTTAAGTTAATAAAAATGAACAATTTGATTTTTCGTGCTCTAATACCAAACAAGTAAGTAAATGAGACCATTTAAAGCGTTTTTCTGCTAGCCATTAAGATCGAGTTAAAATAATAATCACAAACTAAACGTCTTTGAAGTTCATTTCGTTAATCTTCGATTGAGTACATATTTAACAGCAGAAACCATCAAGGTTTTATAAACTTTGTAAATGACACTGAATAATATTCGAGGAAGATCATTATTTAAAAATATCGCCAATTTCAGTTTTGTAAAAGGTAGAAGTAGATAATTTCCTTGCATTGAAATTACTTGGCAAATTTGGACAAACTGCTATTGTCCCAGTATAAAAACAATTCAAGACATGAGAGAACTACATTCTTACAAAAACGTTTTTTAAATATAATAAATATTACAATAAAGATTAAAGTAACATAAAAGCCTTACAGTTTCACGAATCTAATTATATTTTACCAAAAACACAATTTAATCTGGCAACAAGCAGAGCACAAATGAATGCCCATTCTTAAACCGAGACATAGGCGTAAAGGATTGATTATTTCAACACGCAGTTCGTAGATAATTTAGACACGCAGTTCGAAGATAATTTAGACACGCAGTTCGAAGATAATTTAGACACGCAGTTCGAAGATAATTTAGATGGTTGTCTTATCATGCTATCAACTAATTCTCTCAGCAATATTCTGTATGCAATATTAGATGGTTGTCTTATCATGATATCAACTAATTCAGTCAACAATATCCTGTATGTAATATAAGATGGATGTCTTATCATGCTGTCAACTAATTCCGTCAGCAATATTCTGTATGCAATATTAGATGGTTGTCTTATCATGCTATCAACTAATTCAGTCAGCAATATTCTGTATGCAATATTAGATGGTTGTCTTATCATGCTATCAACTAATTCAGTCAGCAATATTCTGTATGCAATATTAGATGGTTGTCTTATCATGCTATCAACTAATTCAGTCAGCAATATTCTGTATGCAATATTAGATGGTGTCTTATCATGATATCAACTAATTCCCTCAGCAATATTTTGTATGCAATATTAGATGGTTGTCTTATCATGATATCAACTAATTTCCTCAGCAATATCCTGTATGCATATATTATGCCTGTTCCTCATGATGAGTGGCAAATTGTATTTGCTGTGATTTTGTCTCAAGTACTTAACATACACCAAATTGACAAATATGTCCGGCCAGTAGTACTTATTTTAAGCTGTAGCATTGGTGTGCCTATTCGCCTATCACTATATTTCAAACTATACAGTAAGCACTGATGTTACAAAAAACGGCATTCTTAAGGAAAATATTGCTAAAGCGATTACAACCAAATCACCCATTCCTGCATTTTCAAGATGCGTATGTTAACAGCTTTTATGAATACAAATTGATGATTAAAACTTTATATGATTATCACTTTGTACTCTGAGTAAGTCCATACACGATGGCGACTCTCTCTCTCTCTCTCTTTCTCTCTCTCCTTTCTGTATATATGTCTCTGTAAATAGCCACATATAAAGTTCGAAACTCCTCCTGCTATATTATAGTCAGCTGAATCCTATGTCTTTCTTTGGTCATTAAATTCTTACAATTTAAAACTTTAGATGTTGGTATGCACTGTATAAATATTACTTGGAGTGATATTACCGTTTGAAATGTATTTCATTATTTCATCATGCATTCTTTTTTGTTGTCGTTATTAGTACTCATTCCTTCAGTGAATTATTCATATTCATTTCAATTTATAAAGAAACATATAAAATTAAAACAACACTTGTTTCATTCTTCAGAATTATTTAACAAAATATTTTGCTTATAAGCTCATTGCAACTATGTAATTTCAAGCAACAAATATATTCTTTGCAAACATTTACTATTTATTTATTTGGATTGGTAATGTAATTTTCATGATCATTGTGATACAACTTTCCACTTCCATGGGAAAAAATTGAACACAGAATTGTTGGAATAGGTTCCTGTTTAACTAGTAGTCTCTATAGTTTATAGCACCCAGAATTCTTATTTTCCTTCATTTATTAACTACTTGAAAAGAGCTGTTGTTTGTTGCTGTTGTTGTGTTTTTTTTTTAATTTGTATATTTAATTGCTTGTTTCTTTATTTGTTATTTTTTTCCCCGAGATTTCTACGGTGTCCTGTATATTGTTTCCTTTGTCGTGGTTTCCAGTTTCTATTTTGATATGCTGCTCTCGTTTAAAGAACAATTCATCATTGACTTCATTATTGCTTCGTTTTTCCTGTAATCAACACCGTTCAGTATTCGAATGCAGAAGTTACCATTCGATCATAAGTCATAGAACGGTTTTGCAAGAAATTTCACTAAACAACTTCAGCCAAAAACACAACCACACCAACAGATATTTGTAAAACAACTCATCCAGATGGATATACATACGTAGCGCCTGAAACTTTTGAAAAGCCAACCTAAAGCCAAATTAAAATCTTGTATGTTAATGTGAATTTGGCGTTTCTTTCTCACACTTCTAACGTTTCTGATCTCTTTTTTCACAAACGATATGTAATCTCGTCATGTTTGCATTCTGACATTAATGGTTTATTGCATCGTATGATATAAAGGTGGTACGCATCGTGCCATCCTACTTATATCAATGCTATTTATATGATGGAAAGAGACAGCTGTGCGTTTATTAACATTTTGGATTTTATGGCTGTATTGTTGTACAACTGAATCTAAGAGTGTTCAATGTTTTTGCTTTTTGCAATGTTTTGATCTGTTGGTAATCTATGAGCTCTGGGGCTGCTATTGTGAAAGTTAAATGTTGAGTGGTAAATTGTAAAATTCACAACCTTCTGCCTTTTTCTTTAACAGTGTTTGTTTTTAAGTTTGTTGGGACAGTGTGAACAATTGTTTCTTATCAAAGTCCATGTATTATTATGTAGTCAGTTGCGAATTAAATCATAATGGAATAATTAATTTTACAACTCCTGCTATATCCATGTTTGGTGGTGAACTTAGTGACATCTTAAACGCTTTCAAATACATGTTATACGAAACTGTGTGCGCAGAGTTAGAGTACATGGCAAACAAAGTTGATCCTATTGATCTTTCGTTCGCCATTTGTCACAAGTCAGAACTTTTGCTACTTTTTACTTGAAAAGATGTATAGTGTTGTTGTTGCAAAATATAAATATTTTTTTCTGAATATCTTTTGATAGGAGTCCAGATTCTTTTCAGATTTATTTGATTGTTTATTGGTAACTGTAAGATCTTTTTACAAGTGGATGTTGAAGACTTTGTAAGTAAATACATGTTGGACCAAATAAAGAAGAAATCTACAACAGTTACACAACTCTCTATCAAATAATATATTTTGTTTGACCTTCATCCTAAATCAGTGTCTTTCCTATAATCTTGTATTGTTTTGGACTTTAGTTGGTTTTACGTCACTTTGTCCATTTTTGTTGAATTTATATGATAGTTTAAATACCTGCAATTTTTAACTCTGTGTAGATCTGCTGATTTTCTGAATGATTTTTCAAGTTCTTTGCTAATAGTTCACCCACTCTATATTTAGAAGGAATTGTGTATGTTAAATCAATATATGTTACATATGATGAAAAGAATACCTATACATTACATTTTAATATGATATGCAAATAGTGAAAATATCGTGTTACTCTCTATGTTCGTAAATTAAGTAACAGAAAAAGAGTAACCAACACGTTTAGCTTTAGCAAACGTCAGTAAATAATTAATGATCCTAGAATACAAAAATACTAATTTAAAGGGAACCTGCAGTAGTGTTAATCCCAAATAATACTAAAGGATATATCACAAGTCAAGAATATAGTATTCCGAATGAAGTCCAGTATTTAATGTCCTGATGTGCCAGTAGTATTGAATATGATGATGTGCTAACAATCTTGATGTATCACAATGTAACATCCAGGATGTCCTTGAATGAATTTACAGTAATCCCAAAATAATGTTATAGTCCTAAATGTCAATGAGCACTTTGAGATTCCAATGAACAATTTCAATAGATAAATCTTCTCAAATTATAACTGAGCACAACCAAGTGCGGTTCCATGAAACAGATGTTAATATGGGAATTAATCATTTTGATATAATCAATCTTTTTTATAAAAAAAAATAAGACAACAAGACAACCATTAGGTTTGTCATCATGAATGGATATTTTAATCAAATTCTTAAAACAGGTCAGGTCAGTTTACTTATTATTTTAGCAAATAGTCTGACAAACATAAGGCAGATCAAAGACTTTCCAAGGGGAAAGGGAATACCAATATCCTCAACTAAAATCGAACTAAACATGTTTGCCAATATTATCTTAAAGGATTAATGTACAATCATGGAAAAAGTTGGCAATGCAATATGCTGTATTCGAGTTACCCAAACAATCGACAATCTCGGACAAAAGTTAAATACACAATATAAACATATATTATTGCACAGATTAGTAATGGACTTTAACAAAATCGAGACTGAATGTAAACTGTCTAAAAGTGAACACGCTAAAATGTAATACAGTGAAAACAGACAATGACGGATTCAAGAGACAAAAAATCAAAATTGTGAAAAATTAAGATTATTTTACCTGACAAGAAATAGAGTTTTAGATTATTAAAAATATTAAATCAAAGACATCAAAAATATTTTCTCTATCAAATCATTTGATTTTAATTTCCATGGCAAAGTTTTCCATACTCTGAAGGGAATGTGTCGGTAAAGATGTCACTAGCATTGATCATGTATTTCCTTTGAATCTTTTAAAATTTCTTATCCAAGACAACAAAGAAATAATTTTTACATGAAGGCCATAGAAAACCAAACAAAATGATACAATGCCAGCGAGGAAATAGGTATAATTACACAAGTGGAAGGTTGAATCATTCAAGATAGCTATCATAATCGTTTAGGCGATTTTGAACATTACAGTTCTTGTTTCCCAGGAAGACTGTACTTGCAGGAAATGTAAATGCGCCTGCAACGCGAACGTTTGAAACAAATGTAGTGAAAAGGTCAAAATCTAAAGCAAAGCAACCATTGCACATTTAGTTATGCTCTGCACAATCGTCGACGTTTCTTCATTCAAGAATTAGTATATTTATTTTATGATTTTTTTCCCAATTCTTTTTCAGTGAATATTTATTGTTATCTGTTTCTGTGTATCATTTGTAATAGTTATTCAATTCCTATTTGTTCTATTTAAATAATGTAGACTTTTGTATACAAATTTATATTTCCAACCGACAGTACTTCTTGAACACTTGCCTTTGGTGTGACTTTTGTCCATTTACCAATGATGCAATCTGTATTATTTATATAATCGAAATATATCAACAAATGCTTAAGGTTTGGAAATTAAATAAATTGAGTATCCTACATTAGAAGACAATGATGATGCTATAGATGTACAAGTTCAAATAGAAATCGATGATACTTTAAACATATTTACCAAATTATTTGACTCAAACGACGCCATGTTTTGCTAAAATTACGCCAGGTAAAGATGTTGGCCTGAAAAATTTCCACAATAGCTTCTTGACGAGTTCAAGGAACAAATGGAGAAAAAAAGACTTTATATGTTATTATGTAACGCGTGTATCAGATAGTAAGATCAAGATAACAAAATAACAGACCAGACTTGAAAGAATGTGCTTGTCAAATTAGGGTGGACAAATTCAGGCGATAAATGGTTTCGTCCTGTTAGGGATACGTAACATAAACTCCATCTGTAACATACGGGTGTTCAAAGACAACAAAGTGTCCCAACCATTGATAACATTTGAGATCCCAATGATAAGCGCTTATAAGACGTTTGGTCAACAGGTAAAAGAAGATGAGGCAATCTATATCAGGGAGAGGTAAAAAGAGTATGCACTTCGCAAGAGGAACACTAATGAATTGTGGAAATAGTGCATACTTTGTCAAGTTGAAACTAAATCTAAGAATGTGATGTATAATATTAATATCAATAAGGAAAATGTTGTATTGCAACTGGAATTGTTTACAGTAAATTAGCTTAACTATTCGTGCAGTCGGAGAAATGTGAGGCATTAACCAAACAGTTAATGAACAATTATCATTTGGTGAGCAACTTATCATTTAAAGGAAATGATGTAATAATAGCTCATATAATTATTGCTGATTTATATGATGATATCAATTACTGATCATTTGAATACTTCTTTCACCTGCATTATGATATTCAATGTACATGTACAAAGGAAATGTTGGGTGGTGTGTGTTGGGGAAAATGAGGAATGAATTCGAAGGTTTTGTTCTTGCGAAGTGTAAAGATGAATCGATATGACCAAAGAATATAACCAAACAGGTTTCAAAGTTATTGCATATAATCCTGGATCTATTGTGATTTGGACAAATAATTTTAAATCAGAGATCGTGAATTTGCGTATAATTTTGTTTTCAAATTGTCATTTTAATAATAATAATAATAATAATAATAATAATGAGGACTTTGTATGGTGCCTAATCTTTAAAAGCTCTAAGCGCTTTACAACATTAGACAACACCTATAAGATAAGAAACATAATAATATTATTACAAAAACAAACAACACGAAATTAGAAAAACATTAAAAAAAATAAAAAACATGCTGAGAATATTTCAGGTAGGAAACATTATTAGGTCTTTAAGATTGTTCTTGCAGTCGAAATAAGTGTGTTTTGAGAGCCCTCTTGAATGTGATCACTGTGTCTTTGTGTCTAGGTTCAGTGGGCAATTCATTCCACGTTGCTGGGCCCTGGTATGCAAAAGAACGTTGTCCATATGACTTAGTTTTCATAGTGGGAATAATGAGTATACGATTGTCAGAAGAGGAGCGTAAGTATCTTGCTGGTGTGTACACATGGGTGAGGTCAGATAGGTATGTTGGACTAGAGTCCGAAAGTGAAATGTAGCGCAGAGAACAAATTTTGTATTTGATTCTGGATCGAATGGATAGCCAGTGTAGGGTACAGAGCAGCGGAGAGGTGTTCTCTGATCATGGTACTCTAAGTATGATCCGAGCAGCTGTGTTTTGAACTTTTTGAAGTTTCTGGAGTAGACATTGAGATGAACCAGACAGAATTGAGTTACAACAGTTCAGTCTTGAAAGTACTAATGAACACACAAGTGTTTTAGTGGCATCAACTGAAAGATGCGTCTCAGCTCAAGATATGCAGCCTTGCATATGTTCATGACATGTTGGTACAATGTGAGAGTACTGTCCAGAGTAACACCTATGTTTCGTATTGATTGTGTGAATTTAATGTTGGCGTTGCTGGTATTTATTGTTTGAGGTAAAGGATGTGAATGAGAAAGTCTTTGTGTTGTGATCAGAATGGCCTCAGTTTCATCATCATTCGTCTACAGCTTGTTACAAGTCATCGATGATTTCACATCAGAAATGCACCTCTCTACACCTTGGATGGTAGAATCAACTTCAGTTGGGTGGCTAGATTTGTATATTTGGGTGTCATCAGCGTACAATTGGTGAGACACTAGATGATGATCTATGACACTTGAGAGCGACTGAGTGTACAGAATGAAGAGAACAGGTCCACGAACAGTCCCCTGTAGAACACCACAACATAGATCAACTGGGCTGGAGTGTATTCCATTTGCAGATACAATTTGTGTCCTGTTGACCAAGTAGGACTTGAACCACATTAAGGCCGTATCATGAATGACAAATACATGCTGGAGACAGTGAAGTAATATATCATGGTCTATTGTGTCTAATATCAAAATACTTTCTTTTCTTAATATTTTGCTTCACATAGTCATGAAATTGTCGTGCACATTAAATTTTGTTACGAATATGCAAATTAAATTTGAAGAGTTTAGAGGATACAAGTATACATTTAAAAGATGCAATTTTCGCGACAAAAGGTTAGTATGTGCGATTTAGGTAAATTACCTGAGGTGAATTAATTAGTATTAATATATAGATGAACTAATTAGATTTTCGGGCCATATTATTTTCATAGACTGTTTAACATTATACTTTTTTGGACATAATTTTGTTAATATGATTAAGCAAACGTCATCTGAGTGAAGTAAATTTAATTTACCGGCTTCTTTTCGAAAAACCCCGATAGCCTTTTCATTGTAAACAAGAACATTTTCCAAACGTTCAGAAATGCTGAGAAAAAAATAGATATTTCTGTCACGGACTGAGAATCTATTCGTCTGATATCCATACTGATGAATACTATGACAATATTGGATGTCCATATTTTAGTAATAGTTGGTGTAGTTACCTTTTCTGAGTAGGAAAACATTTGATGACGTACTGTTCTTTAGCCAACAACTTGTAAAGTTGATTAAATAATCTTGTATTACAAACATGTGACCTTGGTGTAAATTGTTAGTTTGTGTTTCTGTTTCTGTCTTGTATAAATTGGTGGCTTACATGAAATAGGAACCAGATGCTCATTACTTAGCTGTATTTTAAACAAATACATAAGTATAAATGCTTGAAGTATTTACTCGCATTAAACGGTAAAAGACTGCAAATTGCGTATACCTTCTTTACGAGTAGAATGAACATCGTATTCCGTGAACTTCCGATAATGTTTGCCCTCAGCTGATTATAACGCCATCATCAAATCCTTGGAAACATTGACTAAAGAGTACATTTTATCTCGAAAATTCTACTATAGAATTTTTCCCAGGGATGAAAAATTGTTCTACATTCTATTTTCACCGGGAAAATCTTCCCTTGTGATTAATTTCTCCGAAGAAGAATGTTTGCGGGGTTAAAATGCTATTATGGTGTACAAGAGCTATTTGAACAACTATGACTATTTTGTTCTAAATGTTTCGTTTCGTTGAGCCTGTAAATACAAGTAATGCCAATCTAGGCACAATACAAGTTCTAGAAAATGATTTGTAGTTGCACAAGCAGTTTTATCACATAGTACAGTTTTACTATAGTATGTGCACTTTCGTATTCTTCATATTACCACACATTAAAATATCACTTTATGTGATTCTGATAAGTCCAAAAATAAGTGCATGAAATTACTGGTTGGCTGCGATCGTGTGAAAACTCTTTTAACCCGACCTTCTGGAATATTTTGTTTTGAATGAACATATTGGCCGCCGTTGCTTTATTCGACTCGCGAAAGAGAACTGGGGGTAAAATGGCCTTGTCTATTCCAATATAGCTAATTTACCTCTACAGTGGTTTGTTATGTCAAGTATAACATATCATGACATGAAAAATGGCTAAAACGCCCAAGACAGGAACAATAACAAATACAACATCGGGTATTGATCAGTCGTTAGCAGTGGTTGGGGTTTAGGTGCAGTATATAACAACAATAGTTTTCTCTCGGCCTCACGACCCCGTTTGAACATTTTGATAAGTATTGCCACCCTCAAGAAATAAATTCTGGTGAAACTCCGCGACCGGACAGGACCTACTCGCGATGTGGGAGATGGGAAACACAGTCATACATGGTTGTTGCCTTGGGCTCGGGTACTATGCACAAAAAAAACCCCACTAAACCTTTAGAGAAGATTTCATAGGAGAAGTGGCAATAATGGAATAGGATATATTCTATAGTTATCGCTGATCAGTTATATAAAACTACATTATTTCGAGGATGCCTGCCAACTCCATTATGAACAATTTAAATTCTTCAATAAAACTGCGTATCATGAGTGGACGAAGTGCAGTGTTGCCGTATTAATATCAGATTTCAGGCGTCATTGATGATCTGGTGTGTTCTTGTTCTTATTAATTTTTTGTTGAGCCACTCCATCCCCGACCACGCAGGCACACATGACTACATTTCGCATTCTCTGTGTATTGACTGAAAACATACAATTCTGGCAGGTTCTCCAGTCGCAGAGAGAATCGACATATTCCGAGAAATGAAATAAGGCGTGTTTTATTGTCTCAATACATCTGCGCTTGAAATTACCATGAACGCAAAGGGGATTTTTCAACTTGTCTGCACGAGGGATTCTCATTGCGTATAAATCAGTTTTTCTATATTAAATTTTATTGTCAGTATCGTAAAATATTACTCCAAACTGCACTGCATACTGCAAGACACGTGTTTAAAATGTCTAATCTGTTGAGAATTACTTTTTATGTAAGCAAAAAAATTACGCTCATGTAGCAGACGCAGTAGATTTTAATTTATTGCGTTTGTCTGTAAGTGAACTTGGGAAAGTGGATGTCTACAGTGAGTGAGAAATTCTGTTATATCCATAATGTCCTGCGATGTCCATATGGCAACAAAAGATGAGATATGCAGTATTGAAAATACCATTCTGATCATTTCAACACTTAATTAGAAGAAATGTTCATTATAAATCGAATATTTAAATTTGTATATTTGTAGATATAGTATGTGCATTAATCAGAACTCAAAGTTATTAAATCCAAATCGTAACACCGAGAAAGTTTTGCAAGCTAAAGTGCACCCTTTGCAAATTTTGGAGTCCTAACAAATTACTATATCGTTCTAGATAAACGTTTGTATGCAGTGTTGATGTGTGTGTGTGTGTGTGTGTGTGTGTGTGTGTGTGTGTGTGAGAGAGAGAGAGAGAGAGAGAGAGAGAGCAAAATGGTGGAGGGACAGAGCATTTCATATTGCCTGGCTAACACACTCAAAATATTAGCTTGGCTAACGCTCACACCGTGCTGAATTGGAAAACGTCTAGATAAGACTGATTTTTCATTGCCCAATATCCAATTTTTCATGATGTATTTAAAGAGACAAACACAAGCCTGTTTTCTAGCAGATAAATTCATTTTTTATTTACAGCTGGTTAGTATAGGCCTGTTGGTTTCAATCGATATAAGAGAAGAAACTTTCCATAATGTTAAATGGATAGTCAGCCTGTTATAATAAAAATATCAGATGTGATTAGTGGTGGCTTCTGATGGAACAAATATACCTTAAAATAGAATGTACATCCCTTGAAAAGTTAATATTCAGAACACAGCCATTCAGATGGTCCAAGACAGTATAAGATATGTCGGGCTGTGATTGAGGTACTTCCTCACCTTGGCTACGTTCAGTGACATGGTTGTCATTAGCATGTCCCTAAATAATAATATCCCACGCACACTTACCAATAAACACCTGTCACTTATTTTCTTTGATAATTAAATACACAGTTCATTCCTTCTTGTATCCCACTTGCTGATTTAAAACTCGTTATTAACGTGAACCGCTTTTGTTTTTTATTCAAGAAAATCAATCGGCGTTAGAACTTGCGGAATTTCATCGAAGTTTAAATTAGACGATTGAAAGAAATATGAATAGTCACTTGCCGCGGGATTGTTCAGGTATTTTAAGGTCAAAGAAGGAAAACAGACATAAAAGCAACAGAATCAAACGCACCAACAATTAATAGTCTGGTGTTTTAATAATGTGTTTCCTTTTTAATCACGGCATAAACGTTTATACTGCGATACACGCGAAAACATCACTGACGCTATCTGCTGGTTTATGAGGCAACTGACAGCTTAAACTACGCTAGACACAGAGACAAAAACAGCAATAAACGATTAAATAATTTCTAATTTATTTCTTCGGGTAATGTATGTTCGAAGTCGAAAACAGTACGCTCATGTAGAGAGAGGCAGAAGCGTTTTTTTTAAAAAAAAACAAGGACACTGTGAAATGTGCATTATTTTACTACGGCGGTTGCCAAAGCAATGATAACAATTTCTTGACTTTGAGCCAATGCCATCAACAAAGTATATGTTCCTTGCCTAAAGAGACCGGACTTTGCCGTGCTATTTTTACTCGATATTTCTACGATGCTCAAAATGGGCAATGCGAAGCATTCATATATGGAGGATGCAGTGGTAACGCAAATAACTTTAGAAGCTATGAAAAATGCCAGGATACTTGTGTCGAGGATGCCCCAGAAAAAGACATGCTTTCAGGAGAAATATTCTGGCTCATGTAATGAGATGACGCTGCGGTATTACTACGATGCAAGCGATGATTGTTGCAAGCGATTCGTTTATTTTTCCCTGCAAAGAGAATAACAATAACTTTAATGCAACTGAACTATGCAATTTTCAATGCAGGAAGGGCAAATTGGTTAGAAATTATGTGAATGATTACTATTTCACCCATCTTTTGCGTGACTCAGGTTAATACACAATCATTTTCAAATCGCAAAAAAAAAAAATGTTTAAAATTCACAGGCTTAGTGCTGCCCTTGTTTTCTCGCAGTTCGATCCGCGACCAAAGCTGTTGAACAATATAATGTTTCGTGTAATTATTGCAAGCAGTCACATATTTTAACTGAACCAGTCACACCCGTAATGCAACTGGTGAAACCGGTCTCATATTTAATGCAACCAGTCATATATTGAACTGAACCAGTCACATTAAACTGAACCAGTCACATATTTTACTCGTGCAATATCTCAAATATTTCCATTGCATTATATATTGCACTGGCCATATTCAACTGCAATTAGAATTCAATTCAGTACAAACAATTGATTTAGTGCAGCCATATATATATATATATATATATATATATATATATATATATATATATATATATATATATATATATATATATATATATACATGGGGCGGTTGCAACTAAATTTAATACCTCACTTTTAACTTTGAGACTACATGAAACCAAAGTACTAATTCATTCCCTGGGAATGGTACTGTGGTACAATATGCATAATATGTCCTCTGCTTAATCGGAAAATTAAATAAATTGTGCATTATTTTCTAATTTATAGTCGAATCTAACGCGATGGTTATGGTTTACGATGATGATAATCGTGTTCCCCGTTGACACGAAACGGTAGTCCCTTTCACTCAGGTTATGTTATACCGTGTAATAAGGAGTAAAACCCTGGCTCACATTGGTTTAATGGTCTTAAAACGCTACTTACAAGCAACAAATAATACAAGTACGGATATTTTATTGCCACTATTTTAAAGTCAAAATAGCTTATGTTGATGAAGGACATGGCGTCAAAACGTAAAACTACGTCGTTTTAGATGATCATGCATCAGGATTGGGATAAGCATAAGCGGCTGTGATAACTTTGTCAGGAACATATGTCATTTCAAAAGAATGGTAAGAGTATTTAGAAAATACAAGTTTTCACTCACTCCCATGTTGCCAACAAACAAAAAACCCAACCAGTAACCATGTTATCAAGCATTTGGAGGATAAGAACAAACACATAGACCAATATGAGTGACATATTTAATCAATAACTTCCGGCTACTGAGCTGATATATGAAGAATTCATTAGTTTTACAAGTTATGCCTCATGAGCCAAAACTGTATTATCATGGAACCACATTTTAAATGTGTTGATATTTTGATCCGTTATCATACACACCCACCCACACACACACACACAGAGTTGTCAGATATGTTGGTCTCATGATCAAGCAGTCATTATCCTCGCGTTTTTCAAAGAAAAGGCGGGAATTGTGTAATCTCATCGAACAGACGTGCTTCCGTGCATACGCACGTACTATCGCACAATAACTTCCACACAGAGACTCGAAACATTGTGTTATGATTAATGATGGTCCGTATATGTTCGAAAAGCCTTTAGAATGACCCATCCTCTGTGGTGGGAGTCTGAAGGTCTGGACACATTTGCATCTTTATGAAATGCGAAGTTTCTATTATAACGCCACTTCTCCTACACAATTCAACATCGAACGTTACTGATGTGCAGTACTGGTCCATGAACTCTAATCCACCCATGGGTTAGGCATATGGTTCCTCAGAAATTATTTACATTCCGCCACCGAAGTTGGACCGAGTTGGTATAACACCCCTACCCCTACCCATCCCAACCTACCTCTGAGTTATAGACTGGGGAGGATGTCGAAAATTAGGGAACATCTGCTGTGTATTTACAAAGAAATCCTCATGTATTAAGTTGATGTAAAATCCTACTCTTTAGTCTACTGCTATAGGCAGACCTCCACCTCCAGCCACGCGGATAGGGGCAGCAACGAAAAGCCTAAAATAGCAGCAGACAGGATGAACAGACCTTTTGCTGAAACGTTATTTTTGAAAAATATAACTTATACGAAAAGAATAAAAAATATAAGCGTAATGACGCCAAACTAAAGCCTCTAACTTTACCGAGAGTGTCTCTAATTGATTTAGTTTTTGTTACATTTTTTTTGTCGTCAGTGTTTTTCAAAAATTTGCATGTGTGTTTTCGTATACCCACTGGACGTTTCATTAAGTCGTACCCTCTCTGCTGCTATAATTCAATCATTATTATATCAACAAAATATTGTATCAAGACCTACACGATATCTTGTTTTGGCATCGTGTAAATGTATTGTTGCAAACCATTGCGGAGCGGATTGTGCTTTTGAAAATAAATTGTTGAACTTAATCATGTCCATATCCCCACTATACCAAGTCTGATGAATATTTTGCAGAGTATGTGTATCAACACCATTAAAAACAACTAAAATAGTACAGTTATCTCTGGTCACTTTAGGTATTTGTGTATATCGCTGAGTAACATAGATAATATCTGTATTTGGATGCCTTCCACGGGAAAATATTCTTGCTGGATTTGTTTGTTTGTCAAACATAACATCATCATCACAACTAAATTATTCATAAATCCATCAAGGTCGTCTGCTGATGGTGCTTAATCAATATCAGTTATAAAATTAATAATATCATCGCCATCTTCATTTAACAATTTTTCATTTTCATTAAAATCTTAATGTACATGGTAGCATCTCTGATCATCAACTGACGGAGATACTAAATACAACTGATCCCATTTTAGCCATCTCATTATCAAATTAAGTAATAATTGCGTTTTGCCAGACCCAGATGGACCTATGATAATTGCTAATTGGATGGTAAGATCTGCGATGAAAGGTAAACTATTATTAGGAGCCGGTAATTAATCAGCCGATTATTCTAAAATAATGGAATGGATTTTAGCCCAAGTGGATATTGGAGGGGTATATCAGCTATTAGTAAACTCGCTGATGTAGCAAATGATGCACGTTCTGCTGCTAAAAATGGTTAGCACGACAGGCAATATATCAATTTCACCGAACAACACCTAAAACAATTCATCTTGCACATTTTGATGTTAGCATTCCTAATGAAGTTCATCAAGCATATATTTTATTTTTATCACATGATACTATATAAGACAGCAGAGCCGTTACGAACTAAAACAGCAACTGAAGTTTCTTCTGCTTTCGAAAGAAATTATCAACGAGGACCCTTGCTATGGCCACAACTATTACAAGTTGATCCCAGCAAAGAATTGTTTGGTGTAGTATCATCTCTGATGAAAAAAACATAACGTCAAAATCAGACAAGGACATACTGCAATTCATCGTGATCAGGCAATTCAATATGCGAAAGAAATACTTCAGAAAGATACGAGATCTGACAAATGGATTGCACGATTACCAAGTGTGATAGCTGCGTTAAATAATGAAATTGCTCGAACAACTGCCATATAATCCGTCAATGCGATCAGAAAAAACATATACCAATACAACGACATGACAACCAGTGTTAGGTAATGTTACTTAAGATATTTATGTGATGTTTTCTTACACATGTATAATAAGGGTGCAAGTAATTTTCAGAAAGAAAGTGAATGAAAACACAAGATTCTATATTATTAACTTGTTTGATGAGATTGTAAAATTAAATGTGCATATACCAGCCTACTCTTTCCGACATCGATAGAGTCGAAAGAAAGATAGAGAGGTAAAAGACAGAATTCCCTAGGTCAGGCGTGCAAATATTACAATGTCAAGGTATATGGGTACATAATTAAAGCAAAGACAAACGTTGTTTGATGCTGCCCACTTTAGTGAACCAAAAATTGGCTATTTATTTACAGCATAACATAACTATTTGGACAAAGTCTATAGAGTAAACGTGCTAAGAAATTGAACCGTGAGACATAGCGTATGATACAGAAATGGTTTGAGGCTGCAACCGCCATAAACAAAAATACAGAAAATAGAGCTTGCTGCATTTCTGGCAGTCACAAAGCTGTGGGTAGGACAAAGAACAAAAATTTTCAGCATCAAAGAAACGAACATATTAATTTTGATCAAAACTAAACCGATGAATTATGTAGTGCCGGGGCAGTAGAGCTCCCTCATACTCCCTGGTAGTTAGGATATTTTCAGCATGTATTGAGGATTGGGAAGAAACTTTAAAACGGATGCGTGTACTTCCTGAATGATCTGTTGGTCTTCCGTATCTGTTAGAGAACCCTCATACGCTCCTGGCGGTTGAAAAGGCATGTAGACACAGATTATTCCGGGTCGAGTGAATATTCCAACAAAGTACGGTCGATGCACAAGGGTCTAAGTCTGAGCAACCCACGAGACCCGAAAGAGAAAGTATCATACACGGCAGAATGGCGATCTTAGAAAAAGTGATTCAAGTATTACAAAGCTGAGACCCTTTTTCCTACCCTTATGTATTTCTTAAATGCATCTGATCTCCAGCGGGCTAATTCCCTTATTTGGTTGTCACTAAAAGCTTGTCTGGCCGCCTCAGTGGCGGCCCCAATTCTGAAACTATGATACTTGAAATGATTATAGTTAAAGCCACAAAAGCAAAGCGCTGTTCTAAGTTCTGTACTACATTCTACTCTGGTTAATGATTTTGGTTCATAAAAGGCGGTCTTGGAGTATTACCCCTGAGGGTTAGGTATGCATGTAAATGAGTTTTCCGTTATGTCGCGTAATTTTTTAGGGCAGCAACAATCCAATATTTATGATTGTCCCGAGCCATGTTTGAAGTGGCGAAAAATTATTCCAAGACACTTTTGGGAAAAAGTGACTTGAGATAATTGTATCAAATTATCATTCTGATGTGCAGTTATTTGCACTGTAATCGCTTCTCTTCTGAGAAGGCACGGAAAGCCAAAGTAAGCATTGCCGAATACATGATACGGCTGAAATGGTCTGAGATGGTATGCATCATAGAAACTGTAATCTTATCCAGCGCAACTTTGTCAGTTGGCAAACGAATATCATGAGATTTACTTTTTTGAATGATGTGAATGAGTTTTGAATAAGGAAAGATGAAAAAGCTGTTCCGTTTGTACACATATCCAACTGCAGAAAGAAAAGTGTATATATAAGGTGCTGCATATTTACTGTTGATTAAGTGTGCTATGACAACAGACAAATTAGTTATTGAAAATGGGAGAGAAAACTCGGTGAAAGTGTACGATCTGAACTCTTTATATAGCGTCCAAGCTCGCTTATACGTGACACGTATAGCTGGTGTGGGATGTTTTTAAGCTAATGGTGAAGCGTTATACACAAATGGATCAAAAAGAATTTTTGAGACATCCTATCATCAAGAATTATGAAGCATCTCGTGATGGTATCAACAGGAACTATGAACAAACAACTAGTCGATTTTATTAATATTAGTTCTGGTTTTCTGATGTTTGATGTTGATGGAGAGAAAAAGTATTACTGTCATCAATTTATTTACGAATGTTATTACGGAGTACTCGATCACGTTCTTGTGATCGATCATATTGATGGAGAAAAACTCAATACCTTTTCACATTATTTGCTAGCTGACAAACAAATTGCAGACTTGGAAATACTGGGAGATATAAAACAATTAAAAAAGGGCCGATACATCTACAAATATAGATACTGGCGAGGAAATGATATTTTAATCAATATCTTGATATTTTGATATTGTAATGCCTTCGGTTCCGCGCGTCGCTGATAAAATATACAAAATATAAACAAAAGATAATTTTCCATTATTGTAGAAGAAAGATAATTCTGTCTCTCTCGATAGAGTAATTAAGTAGTTATGACCCTTGTTCTAATATCATACTACTATTTATTTATTTTGACCGCTCCGGTGGCCTAGTAGTTAGAGCGTCCGCCTCGGAAGCGGGAGGTCGTGGGTTTGAACTCCGGCCGAGTCATACCAAAGACGTACAAAAATGGTACTAACAGCTACCTCGCTTGACACTCAGCATTAAGTGGTTAGTGTTAGAACTGGTCAGTCTGGTGTCAGGATAATGCGACTGGGTGGGACATCATGCTACGTGTCTGAGGCATGATGCCACAGTGCCAGACATCACTATAAACAACAAAACTGCAGACATCATAGCAACAAAACTGAAACATTGTTAAAGCTGCATTAAAAATCCTAATCACACACACACACACGCACACACACACGCACACACACACACACACACACACAAAAGCTAATTGCTAAAATTAAATGCAAAAATGAAAACTGTCGAAATAAAAGGGAGAATTCAGATAAGAGAACACACATTATATATATATATATATATATATATATATATATATATATATATATATATATATATATATATATATATATATATATATATATATATATATATATATATATAGTCTTGCTGTAGTTCAAGCCTTACTTGGTCAACAGGACACAAATTGTATCTGCAAATGGTGTTCTTGGACCTTTTCTCTTCATTCTGTACACTCAGTCGCTCTCAAGTGTCATAGATCATCATCCAGTGTCTCACCAATTGTATGCTTATGACACCCAAATATACAAATCTAGCCATGCTCTCAGATCATCAATAGGTTTAAGCTCCTGTTACATATAAAACCGACTAAGTATCAAATTGTCCAATGCGATCAGTTCGAATAAATATATGAAGAAAATGTATAATGTTTGCTATAAGCTAGTTAGCCTATAAAATACCTATTGCATGCTCCTCGTGTTTTCATAAGAGGCATTTAATGTTGACCCTATCATCCAAATTTTGACTATCATAATCTGCGGGAAAGAAATGGATTGAAAACACTCAGACGCGCCTATAAATCCATCTAAATGCAGACATCACAAGTGAAACGACATGTTATATTACGTTAATAATAATTTTCGATAATGATTCTTTGTTACAAATAATGTAAAACGAATAATACAACGATTATCAGCCTATATTCTATATGGAAATCATATGGCATCAAAACTTAATGGAGCAATTTATTCTTGCAGGATTTATATATTAAAATACACAAACACACATACACACACACATTAAGATATATTGTTTCAGACTGAATAAAAGCGTTTACATACCAGGATTTGGGCCCACAAAAGCTTGAGTAAACTGCAGCTGCACCATCAGCAGACAAACATGCACATAAAAATAGCAAGGGAATTCATGGTCACCTTCGTCTTCCCTATAACAATTTAAGAAATAGACTACGTAAATACATTAATGTGGTCAGTAGATACACGTTTAGCTTGATAGATAAACGAAAGCAGACAGTCGGATATATGTGTATCACATGATAATACAATCGTATCATGAAATTTGTTAAATTTATCCCTTTCCCTTTCCTTGTTTATTAATCTATTTTAACTTTCTTCCCTTTCCAATTATTTACTTATTGATCAGTTTCAACCATTCTCCGTTTCCAATTACTTATTTATTATGCATGAACTGGCAATGGCCAGAAACAACAGATTTTTTTCCATTTCTATATATACATATATTATTCGTGTGTCTTTGTCTACACCAAATACTGACACGACTTTTACAACTCCCCAAAGGAACAAACTTAGTTAACATAAATCTAGAAAAGATTCAAGTGTGTGTGTGTGTGTGTGTGTGTGTGTCTGAATATTTGTATCTATTGATAAATGTCGTACCTGACCACTCCAAGGGTTTTGCTGTGAGCAGTTTATGCTATCAGTCTGCATGTGTCACTTATTTGGAAATCAGATTTTTAATATAGTATTGAAATGATTTATTGCATAGTACAAACAAACTAATACTTCATAATAAATCATGAAATTACCTGCACGACATTAGACAGGGCACAGAGTTGACCTGAAATTGTCTTAATTGATCCTGTATTTGCTGCGCGAAAGTTATAAATCAACTGTCATGACACATAGCTATGTAATTAGAATCATTTACACCAAGCAAAGTAATTAGATTCATTTTCAGCCAGCTATTTAATAGATTCATGTACACATAGCTGTATAATTAGATTCATTTTCAGCTAGCTATCATTTACACCTATATATTTAATAGATTCATCTACACATAGCTTTGTAATTAGATTCATTTTCACCTAGCTATCATTTGCAACTAGCTATTTAATATATTCATTTACAAATAGCTTTGTAATTAGTTTCATTTACATCTAGCTAACTAATACGATTCATACACACCTAGCTATGTTGTTAGATCCACATACACCAAACTGTGTAATTCGATTCATTCAGGTAGAGATTTATAATTAGATTCATTTACACATAGCTATGTAATTAGATTTATTTATGCATAGCTGTGTAATTAGAGATATTTACACCAAGCCATGTTATTAGATTCAATCACATATAGCTACGTAATTAGATTCATTCATGCATATCCATGTAATTAGATTCATTTACACCTAGCAAAGCAATAAGATTCATTTACACCTAGCAAAGCAATAAGACTCATTCACACCTAGCTGTATAATTAGAGTCATTTACACCTAGCTGAATAATTAGAATCATGTACCCCTATGTAATTAGAGTCATTTACACCAAGCTATGTAATTAGATTCATTCACCCAAAATAATGTAATTAGATTCATTTACACCCAGCAAAGCAGTTTGATTCATTTAGACCTAGTAATATAATTATGGTAATTTGCACCAACCTATGTAACTAGATTCATTTCACACCTAACTATGTAATTAGATTAATTTACACCTGGCTATAATTTATACCTAGATATTCAATAGATTCATGTACACCTATCCATGTAATTAGATTCATTTGCATGTAGCGAGGCAATACGATTAATTCACATCTAGCTATATAATTAGAGTTACTTGCACCAAGTAATGTAATTATCGTCATTCACGTATAGCTAGGTAATTAGATTCACACCTAGATAAGACCATTGTATTGTTCATCTGGTCATTGGAATCTGTTATGTAATTATTAATTGACAGTCACCTTTAGGCCTTGTGGTCAGTTTAAAATCTTACTAACCAGAATATTTTGCAGTGCAATTTTAATAAACTTTACACCACATACTTAAAAGACTTTGTCAGTCACCATGATGTTTTTAAGAATAAAATTACCGATGTAGGAAAAGAGACTCTATTAAGCGGGTCTATCATTTTCTATTGGTTCCTTGGGTGGGGGAGGAGGGCTTGTTTGTTTAATTTTTCCCGACGAGTAAATACCTGTGACATGTCTGGAGAAGTTACTTAAATTTCATTATCTGGAGAATGTTTTATATTTTATTTATTAGACGTTGAAAGTTGGGCTCAACATATTTTTGAGGGAACGGACAGTAAAAATGCAGTATAAGTAAAACTGATTAACCAAAGACAGCTGTAAACAGCCTTATTTCTGAGCAAGGAGTTGCATTCAATATTGCAATTTCTACATGATGTATATTCACAGTTCAAAAAGACTAATTCCGAATTGTTTAAGAATATAAAGAACATCGAGCATATGGGGTATTCAAGTCAGTTGTATACTATGAGATAATCAGAACGCAATTAACAGTTCAGATAGAATTTTGTGACCTTAGTTATACTTAAAAATATACATGCATGATATATTAAGAATTAGAAAATAATTTATTAAAAGACCATTACAGAGGAAACAAGCTTTTATATTCTAACATAAGGCGAAAACGAAATCACGACAAAGGAAATAGTGAGCATTATAATGTTTAACTCCATATAACAACAGTTTACTCTGAAACCATGTATATGTAAAGTGACACAATTTAAACATTAATGAGAACATTTACATAGGCGCTTCATATTTTAAACACATATTTTGTAATCGCTTTCCACATCAGAAAAGGAGATAAGAATACGTTTTAAATAATTATATTGTAGCTCAGTTACATTGGCCAATTTCACCACCCACCCTCTATCAATTTGCTGATATAATTTATAGATCAGCTTCTACTGAAGAACAAGGGTAAAACACCATAACGAAGAAAGACCTATGAATGATTTCATGGTAACGAAGGACTTATAAGTCACCATAAGTATCAGTGCTGGAATACTGATTTCATCGTAAGGAATGACAAAACTTGTAAGTCACCATAAATATCAATGCTGTTTTACTAGTCACCATGTACGGAAGGACACATGTAAGTCGGAATAAGTACGAGTGCTAGAGTACTGATCTCACATGTATGTGACCGAAAGTATGAGTTCTAGATTACTGATCTAATTGTACGGAAGGACACATGTATGTCACCGAAAGTTGGAGTGCTAGATTACTAGTATCATTGTACGGAGGGACACATGTATGTCATCGAAAGTAGGAATGCTAGATTACTGACCTCATTGTACGGAAGGACACATATATGTCACCGAAAGTAGGAGTGCTAGATTATTGATTCCTTTGTAAGGAAGGACACGTGTAAGTCGCCATAAGTACGAGTGTTAGATTACTGATCTCATTGTACGGAAGGACTCATGTATGTCACCGAACGTAGGAGTGCTGGATTACTGATCTCATTGTAGGGAAGGACATATGTATGTCATCGAAAGTAGGAGTGCTATATTACTGATCTCATTGTAGGGAAGGACTCATGAATTTCACCGAAAGTAAGGGTGCTAGATCACTGATCTCATTGGACGGAAAGACACATGTACTTCACCGAAAGTAGGAGTGCTAGATTACGGATCTCATTGTACGGAAGAACACACCAAAGTCATCATAAGTTGAAGTACTAGATTACTGATCTCATTGCACGGAATGACATGTGTCAGTCATTGTATGTAGTATTGCTGATCTCTTTGTACGGACCATTGAAAATCACCATACATTGGAGCGATCGATCATTGATCTTACTTTGCGCAATGACTCGTGTAAGTCACAGAGAGTGCTTGACTACTGATCTTATCATGCGGAAGGACAGACTTAGTTCAATATAAGTAAGGGCACTATACATAGGAGTGCCAAAATACTGACATCTTTGCACTTTAGGACACGTTTAAGTCAGTATCATTTCTGGTGTTAGATTACTATTCGCATTCTAAAGAAGGACACGCTTAGGTTATCATATGCAAGAGTATTAGATTACTAATCTCATTTTACGGAAGAACACATGTGAGCCACCATAAGAAGGAATGTTAGAATCATGATTTCATTCAAGGGAATGACAAATGAAAGTCACAGTAAGAAGGAGGGATTACTGAACTCATTGTATGGAAGGACACGTGTAAGTCACCACAAGTAGAGGTGATAGATTACTGATCTCACTACATGGAATGACACATTTAAGTCACCATAATTTAGGGTCTTACATTGCTTGATATTTATTGTCGTTATATTTGTATTGGTCTTACCAAAGACACATTAATATTGCTATGTCGTGTTGAGCCAGTAAGAAACTTAAGCAGAAATCTGAACAATTAACAAACTTAGGAATAAATGTCTACAGTAAAGCGAAATACCGTAAGGTCACACAAGTGTTCATGAACGTACATTTTTTAAAGTGTTTTATTAACTTTCATCTGACATTAATTGATGTAAGAATTTTGTTTTAAAGCAGAATTGTACATTCGTGTTGTCAGTGAAGATGACGACAACTTTATCTCCTGGTAGCATCTGTCATTGTAAGCATTGCAGCTAATCTGCTGATGAAAGCGATATGAAAAAAGTTACTTCGAGCAGGAGCGAATAAGTGCTGAACCAAAGTTGACATTTATGTATTTGTATTCTCATAAAAGTAAATTTGAAACAGCTGTATAAGAGTCACGAGTCGAATAGAAATCCAAACACACATTTCGTGTCTAACCATTATTTCTAACGTTTTAATTGTCGCTTTATTGTGGGGGTGGGTGCTGGCTGGGATTTCTAACTTGATATAAATATTCTTGTTATGATTTTATTTCCATGGTATTATTTGAACAAGATGCATTATCTTGAGGTTAAAAAAATATCTTGTTTAGAGGGAAAATGCAATGGATTCTTTTCAATTAAGATTAACACAAGGCTTCATCCACGAAATTGCCACATTCGAACAGTCTGAACAGGCATGTTGCAACTGTGATTGTAGATAAATTTAAAGTTTGTTACAAACAATGTGTCTGAATCGGATTTGGAAGGTTAGACAGTAAGGGTCCAGTTTGTTAGTGTGTAAATTCATTCCCCATCATATTACGTCTGAACGTGAATAATCCGTTCTGACGAATACCGTTAGAGGTTTGTTACCTGTATAAATATACAAAGGATATAGTGTGCGCAAAATGTTTAAAAAAAAACAACAACATATTTTTAATCTAGACATAATAGATAATCCCTTAAAAGAGCAATGTGAGTGTGATTTGGATTTTTAACGTAGTTTAAAAACTTTCAGTCATATCGCTTCGATGTCATCAGAGTGGCCGAATATAGTTATGTCTGCCACTGGACATCATGCGGCAATCATGTAGCATCATGTACCAATCAGTCATGTTATCTTTTGGCGCCAGGCCGACCAGTTCTAACACTAACCTCGTAATGCTGAGCGCATAGCGAGGCAGCTGTTAGAACCATTGTTGTATGACTCAGCCCGAATACGAACCCGCGACCTCCCGAATCCGAGGCGGGCGCTCTAACCATTAGGTCACCGGAGCTGTCTAAAACGAGCAACATTTTAACTAAGATATATCACATGTAGGTAAGTGCTTTGATTGCTCTTCTGCTTTTGCTTTTTATGGGTGTCTATTTTTGTGATAAAAGTTCAATTGCGAAATCCGTTGTACTACAGGTAATGGTGCTGATAGTGTAATAGTAGTTTTAATATTGGTGTTGATGGTGTAGTTTCTCATTTATTTAAGAGTAAGTTACGTATGGTAATAAAAGTCGTGGTTTTAAGACTGGCTTGAAAGATCGAGGGTTTAATGGATATCTTGATATACCAGTTTTCTTACATGGTATAAACATTCTATTATGTACACTTTTTCCAGAAAAAATAAACTTTGAAAATTTCCATATTTTATGGTCTGAGAGATATGTTATTCCATTGCATACGAAAATTCGCATTAACTCAGTCGATACTTATTGGGCTATTGCACCAAGCCATAGACTATATTAGTTTGATAAATACAAAATTTCTTTTTTTATTGTAGTAAAGATTGGGGTTGTGCCCTGCTAAAGGTATTGAGCAAGTTCATATGCATTTTGTAAAATGTTATTGGTAGAAAAACAACAAGACAAATCGTTTTCCTACGTGTTGAATTGAGCAGAGCTTCTATGATATTCGAAAATGATGTATTGAATGACACAGATAGACTAATACAAAATGACCTACGCAAGGTCAGACGAGGTAGGAGAGAGTCAACCCAAAACTGGTGCAGCTAAATCATTGCAATAAATCAACTACCAACACAAAAATATTTAACTTGACCACATGCCATATGCAATCCATCAGGTGTGAATGTTCAAGGGTTGGACAGGAGGCCATGTTGATATTTTGGTATATACCATAACACTTCACCTCACAGACAAGATAACAATGATCAGCCCACTAACTGAACAAAAGACTATTCCATGTAGTTTTCACTATATATACCACAAAACGACTTACATATTCCACTACTGATTATTTCACGCAATAGTCATTTTGTATATATACAACCACACTTTAAACAATTTACCTCCTTGATAAATTCACTAATTACAATACCGGTACTTCTACTTATAGTGACTTAAATGTGTCCTTCAGTACAATGGGGTTAGTAATCTAGTACTCCTGCTTATAGTGACTTAAATGTGTCCTTCAGTACAATGGGGTTAGTAATCTAGTACTTCTATGATTTACACGTGTTATAAAGTGCAATTAGATCAGTACTTTGTCACTTCTATTCACGGTGACTTCCATATGTCAAATTGTGCAATGGCAACTGTAATCCTGTACTCTTACTCATCCGTCCACAAATACACTTTTCAGACCCAGGGAAGTTGCTACATCAATCTGAAACATGGTCATGTCCTAATTTATCCTTTTTGTTGAACGCGACAGATAAACATCAGCTATTGTCACAAACGTATTTAACTTGACTTGCCAAACTAACCACGACAAACTTAGACGACTTTGTCAGTCATCATGATCATTTTAGGACAGTTTTAGAAATGGGGTATAATTAAGATTGGTTAGACAATGGCAGCTGTAGATAGCCTCATTCCTGAGCAGAATGTTTTATTGAAGATTGCAATTCCTTTATGGTGTGTATATATATATATATATATATATATATATATATATATATATATATATATATATATATATATATATATATATATGATCAATATTCACAAATCGAAAGGACTGATTCATAATTGTTTTAAAATATAAGGAATGTCGAGCCTTAGGGCTATTCACGTCAGTTGTGTAATATGATATAATTAGAATGCAGTTATCAGTATATATACTGTTTTGTGACCGTAGTCATTATTAGAAATAAGTATACATGATAATTTGTTAGATAGATACCAAGAATAGATAATAATATATTAAAAGACTATAAAAGAAGAACAAACGCCGTATATATTACAAAGATAGGTTTCAAAACAATCGAAGCTGTTTAAATATGTGAAAGAACTTAGGAAAATCATAAACACATAATAGTAAGGATTAATAAACAAATAAAAGTTAACCATACTTAAAAAATATCATGATCGTTTTACTCGATTTGCATTACTCAAGTACTAAAGTAAACAACGTTAATAATATTCACAGCATTATAACAACAATACACGTAACAATTTGACTTAAAATAAAGTGTACTCTTTTGTTTAAAACAAAACGTAAGTTTCTTTTATTTGAACAACAGGTGTAAGA
The DNA here is from genome assembly GCA_028554795.2 of Sinohyriopsis cumingii. Lineage (NCBI taxonomy): Eukaryota > Metazoa > Mollusca > Bivalvia > Unionida > Unionidae > Sinohyriopsis > Sinohyriopsis cumingii. The sequence goes on along the minus strand of CM068830.1, from coordinate 41,366,913 downwards.
CGATTTCACAAGAAACAAAATAGTAAGTATTATAATGTTTATCTTCATATAACAAAAAAATAATCTCATACCATACATTTTTAAAGTGACAAATTTAATCACGTCATTTGCATAGATGATTCATATTTCAAACACATATTTTGTAATCGCTTTCTACAGCAGAAAAATAAATAGGAATAAGTCTTAAATAATTATATTGTATACCAAGCATAATGATCTTTTACCCAGACGCCCTTTGTCAATTTGTTATTATCATTTGCTAGTCTGATTATAAGGAAGAAAACATGTAAGTCAGTATAAGTGAAGTGCTTGATTATCTCATGGTACGGAAGGACACGTGTTAGTCACCATAACTAGGAATGGTCATTATTTGAATCGTACTGTCGCTGTGTCTTTATTCGACGTACGAACGATCAAAATAATCTCCCTCTGTCGACTTGAACCAGCAACTAACCTAAGCAAACTGTCTACATTAAGTCAATACGCCTCAAAAACAAACAAGTTTTAATGCACGTACGTTTTAATATTTTTAATTACTGTCTTCTTACATTAACTGACGTAGCAAGTTTATTAAAAAATAATCTTAACATTCATCTTGTCAACGAAATGGGAACAGCTTTATCACATTGTCATGGAATTGTTTTTAGCATCTACAGAGGTGAAGAAATCAAAATGAAGGAATTTGTTGGTTGGAAGCAGGCAAGTAATAAGCGCTGCGCCAGACTTTATATATTTATGTATTTGTTATTCAATGAAGAACATTAAATATCGACCTTACTAGAGAGGTACAAATCAAACAGAAATGAAAATAGATGATTAGTGTCCAACTATCATTTCATGTTAAAAGAAAAGTGTGTATTCTTCTTTGTTGGGGTGGGGGCATTGGATTTTTAACTTGATACATATATTCTTGTTATGATTTTATTTCCATTATATTAACAAAAATATCCTGAGGGGAAAATAAATGAAGAAAAAACAGTCATTATATGTAGACAATTTGAATGCTTGTCACAAACAATCACTGAGTCGGAATTCCAAGATTAATTTGTAAATATCCAATTTATTAGTCTTTACGTTCTTTCCCCGTAATTTTTCGTTAGTGCATGATAAGAATGATATGATTGTATTTAAAACAAATATGCTTGGAAAGATGAGAATGCAGTAAATTATTTTGGAGTTATTAAATTGGACAGTCTTCCAGGGAAAATGGCTGTCCTGTAGAAAAATGTACAAAGTTGTACTACAAACCGCTGTGATGGCCTAAATGTTTAAAGCGGTGCCTCTGCGTGAGGTAGCGGATTCGAACCCCAGCCGAGTCATACCAAAGACATAAAAATGGTACTACCAGTTGCCTCGCTTGGCGGTCAGCATTAGGGGTTAGTGTTAGGTGTCATGATAATGTGATTTGTTGGGACATGATGTTGCATATCTCCGGCATGATGACTCCAATGCTAAACATCATTATAAACTGCCACAAAGCAGACATCGTAGCGATATGACTGAAGCATTTTTAATGTCCAAAATCCAATTATTTCTCTCTCTCTCTCTCTCTCTCACACACACACACACACACACACACACACACACGATGACCTACAGGTAATGGCGTTGATACTTATAGTTTGATAATGTTATTGATAGTATGGTTTCTGAGTTATTTCGGATACATATGATAATAAAAATTGTGGTTTTAACAATTGTGTAAAATATCAATTATTTAATAAAGGATGTTACAACAGTAAATGCTATTTTATGGATGAGTACTTCCATAATAAATTTAATAAAACTAGGATGAACTAAATACGTTCTTGTCCAAATATAAGTCAAATACACAGAGATGTCAAATGGACATGGCAGAGATTTGACTGCATAATTTGTAGATGTGCATTTTAGAAATGCTAGTTTGTCTTGGAATTTATTAAAGCAGCTATCTGGTATGAAAACTGGCAAACGTTCATCATTTGAACAGTATTTTAAAGCCGTCGAAAATCTAAATTACTTATTTAATTTATAATTCGGCTAATAAATTTGTGCATTTTACTAAAAGACATATAAGAAATGAGTCATGCTGGAGAAGTACAAGAATGCTTTCAAAGAAACAGAACTATTAAAATTGATTAATCATTTAAAATCTACACTGATAAATGACATTTTCTCACATGGTGGAGAAATTTTATTACCAACAATATGCACACTTTCCCCAAAAGGTTAATTTTGTACATACATAAGTATTGTCTGCATGATATATTATCCCACTGCATATGAAAAGTAGTATACACTCATTTTAGATGTGTAGGGTATTACATTGCTGATCAGTCTTTTAAAAGCTTTAGTTGACTTTGAAATGATAGATTGACGGTAATGGCCGAAATACACACACACACACACACACACACACACACACACACACACGTGTATTCATATACTTGTGAGAACCTTAACATATGACTACATTTCGAGGTCCATAAGAAGGAATGAAAGTATTTGTTGAAAATTTGAAAGTAAGCTTAACTATAAGCCAGGCAATATCTGTTTCAATTCATGTTTGCCATATACTTCTTTAAACATTGTGAGGACTACTCTTACTTTACCATCATTGTCAGGATGTCATTGTGAGGACTAATTACACACAATCAAAGACTACCATCAACCTGAGAATGAGAATATGTCTTTTTATTGCACGTTTCCTGCAAAAACATGAGAAGATATTTATTTAAAAGCTTAGGAACTAATTTATCGGCAATTAAAACTATATACAGACAGATACACGAGCTGAAATGGTCATATATTATTAAAATATAAGTTTAATTTGCTTTGCCAAAAACAAAACCTCAGGCACTGTTTTGCAACTTTGTAACCTCTTTTACTGACACAATCAACAATTACCGTCCAGTTGGCAAATGTGAAATAGCATTATAGCAAAAGTATGCATCAAATCTAGATAGTGAAAAATAAAAGCTTAAGAATATAAAACATATCTAAATTGTCAATTCATCTATTAAAATAAAAATAAATGCTATTTCAAAAAATGTAGGTTGACACCAAAGCAACACAAATGTCATAAGTCAGTTTGCCCATTGTAAATTCACTGGAACTGAATTTGCCTTTGGGAAATCTGCGCTTGACTCATTAGATGACAATATATCACAATTAAGTTTAAATATTAGGTAGAATAAAACGGGAAGTCAATTGCGTTCCATTCGTTTTACATTTAATTTTTATTTTGTTTATGCCTTAAAATCATGTGCCCATAATTAAAGTTATTAAAAATATGTGAGTAAATAATAAATGAAGATAAATATGTACGCGAGAAGCAAAGGAAGGGTTAGAATGCATATATATATATATATATATATATATATATATATATATATATATATATATATACATTGACCTGAAACATTAAATTATTTTTTTCTAAAGGGTACATCTGATTTGCTTTTGCAACCGTTCTTAAATTCACTTTACTACGCTTAGATATGCTACCAGATACACATGTACAGTAATGAAAGCAAGACTTTATGGAATAAAATTTTGTTCTTAAAACTAAATGATTTGAGAACACTGACGGATCCATTTGCTTAACAATAATCTTCTAGTCACCATGAAGTCGGTGACATGCATTTAAACTCTCTCTGATAAGCTGACTTTTGAGAAGGAGTTACTAGTGTTTAGGCTGATTGATTTGGCATTTTAAAAAATTGAAATTGCTTTAATAATAAGGGATACATGCTTTACTAAGCATGCCTGTAAAATAAATCTCACACGAGTTACATTATTAACACGTACAAGTATTACATACTTACTATAAAACTGGTGGCATGCATCAAAATAATCTTTGAGAAAAAGATTGTTTAGGGTAGGGAATCTCGGCACATAATGCAGTCCGCAATCTTTCTTTGGTTGTGTTATACACGAGATGTATACATTTTTCATTAAAAGAAAAAGAGGCTTGTCGAACATCATCTAATGAAAAATGTATACGAGTGGTTTATAATTGATACAGCGTACATACTGTAAATATATTATATTTATATCACATGCAAATACATGTGTTTGCACTTTGAATGGAGTTTAAGATTGGCTACAGGTTACTGTGTATGGACAGAGCGAATTAACTACTCGCATCCCTACAAAGTGTATCCACTACAAAATGCAGTATGTACCTTAGGTTGCTATTTAAAATCACCTTCGTAATTTTATATGATGATTGTTTTCATTTTGAGTTTCCACGTTTTGCATTGATAAAATCAATATAAGACACATTGAAAGATGATATTAATGGAGAAAGTAGAGCACTACAAACACATGATTAGCTCAATCGTTGACATGAACGATCACGCCTTCACGGACCTGAGTATAGAAATTAGTGTGGAATAAAAACCAAGCGAAATATGAAAAAACAAGAGATAATTAAAATATATTAATATATTTACAGTTGATCTAAATCATTATTCTGCTTTAACAACAGTACTAACGACCATAAACTCTCTCTCTCTCTCTCTCTCTCTCTCTCTCTCTCTCTCTCTCTCTCCTTTGGTCGGCCTGAATTAACTTTCTCCGTCATTCATAAGTCCAGAGGCATCTTGGGATGACACAAGCGAAAATCCTCTTGTTAGCTCATATTTTTCATAGATTTTCGCCGGTATCTTGCTAATATGGTCCAGAGAGAGACAGTGTGTGTGTGTGTGTGTGTGTGTGTGTGTGTGTGGATATTTTCATATTTAATTAAGGATAATCGATTTTAGAACATTATAATAGGTTTAAGAAACAACAACTAAATATGAGATACACAACAGTATGGACTGCTCCTGTAAGCTCGTCTTTTCCTAGATTTTCGCCCGTATCTTGCTAATAGGGTATAGAGTGAGATAGAGAGAGAGAGAGAGGAGGGTGGACTATTTCATATTTAATTATTAATACATTTTAGAACATTATAAAAGGTTTAAGAAACAACAAAATAAATATTAGATACACAACAGTATGGACCGCTCCGGTGGACTAGTGGCTAGTGCGTCCGCGTCGGATGCGAGAGGTCGCGCGTTCGATCCCCGGCCGAATCATACCAGAGACTTATAAAAATGGTACTGCTGCCTCGCTAGGCGCTCATCATTAAGATGTTAGTGTTAGGACTGGTCGGCCTGGTGTCAGGATAATATGACCGGCGGGGGACATCGTGCAACATGTCTTCGGCATGGTTCCCCAGTGCAAGACATCACTATAAACTGCCACACTGCAGATATCGTAGGAAAATGACTGAACACTTGCTAAGGCTACGTTAAAATTCAGATCACAAACACACATCATAGTATATGTATGAGTACAACGTAACCAAGAAATGTACCTATAATGTCGACAGGGTTTGTAACTTTCTATCTTTGATTATATAAATCCCAAGTCAAGTGCATACATACCGTTACAACGAACCATAATCTTGTATGTTACTTGGTTTAAGTTCAATTTCAAGGTTTTCATACATTCCAAATTCTTTATCTCCATCACTCCAGGTTCCTGAGTACGGCAATGACATTGTGTACACATTTAGAAACGGGGATTATTAATATTTTATCGTTTTTTCATACGTCACTAGTGATTAAGAAGTGGACAGAGGAAAAGGCGCCGTTGCAAGAATGTTTATATATGCATATTATTGCTTCATGGACGGATCACAAATTGATATACCAACAGTATTGGTATATCAAATTGATTTATACCAACGCTATAAAAGTCATGTTATTATTTATACATGTATGTATGTAACTGACAAAATAAAATATAAATATATAGTACCTGATGTCAAAACTTGCTTCAAATATTCATGTTATATCACGGATTACAAAATGGAAATTATACACTTTAACAGGGATAGACTGATTATAGGAAAAATCGACCATTATGTAAAAGAAGATTGCGATATATGTAATAATACACAAAAGGTGATGATATATCTACTTTGGGAAGATCGCAAAATATGAAAATTGCAAATCATGAAGAATTATTATCGGTACACGAACTCTCTTAATGTTTTTGCCTTTCCCACGGGATTATTCCCGAGACTAACATGAACTTCTTTCTGGCATCAGGCAAGTAGATTCTGAAAGTCCTAATAACAATAATACGAGTGTTCATTATATTCTGCATCAAAATGATGACTTGTGCTAGTAACTGGTGACGAGATTTACAAGTATAACAATTGTACGAGATAGGTGAGGGGGAGAACATAAATTCAAATTCAGTTATTTTTTATTCCTACTTGTTGAACATCTGACATTATCAATATTCAATTGCTTACATGTAATATTTTGCATTGAAACATTTCCAGATCACATATCGTAACAAGTTCATGATCTCTCCTCCACGAAGATCAAACTAATAGGACCAAAGCAGCACTGTTGTGTCCATATTAGATATCAGATTAGCACCATTTATGTTTAGAACAGACTAGACATCATACGTTTTTTCCATGAAGACCAAATGGCTATATAACTTTCTATTATGTGGCATAAAAACGATTTTCAAGATGCCTACCATGGTGGCCATACTTAACATCAGATCGGTCAAGCTGTAGTGATTCAACTCGCTCACTGCTTGTGCCAGTTTTCCAGTCTGGTTGAGCGTTCGCACGTTCCAGCATCCAACTCTGATCCATGCTTTTGGCGTCAGGAGTTCCGCTATCGGGATGGGGACGTCCTTACGGTTTTGTTCACCATCCGTCATAGAGCCAGTTGCATGGTTTGCTTCGCTCCCAGCGCCGGTTGTCGTTTGTTCCCTTGTTGTCGTTTCCGTAGCAAGAGTTGTTTTAACGGGGTGGGGTTGCTAGCCCCACGCCCAACCCTCCTCCTTTTTCAGCCGGGCTTGGGACCGTCCTTGGCGGAGTTCCATTCAGAAGTAGCGAGAACAATATATATATATATATATATATATATATATATATATATATATATATATATATATATATATATATATATATATATATATATATATATATATATATGTATGTATATGCATCTCACAGACAGTAACATTTTCTATTACAGTATGAAGAAAAAAAAATAAACGCAAATAATTAGGATCTTGCCTTGTAACGAAAAGAATTTATCTGCGCCACTATTATCCCAAACACGATTTTTCAAACAACCTAATCTCCTTAAGACGATCTGGTTAAAAATCCATCATTTAAAAAATATTCAAAAGGATTGATTTAAGGTTTGACAAGAGACCTTCAAAATTATGTACTGCTCTATAAAGAAGGACTGAATTTTCTATAAAATCAACCCATGTCTTCTTGTAATTCCTTAAACCAGTCCCCAAACATGTATTGATACTGGAGCTCGTATCGTTTATATATATATATATATATATATATATATATATATATATATATATATATATATATATATATATATATATAAACATACATACATACATACAATGCTGTCTAGCTACGATGTCGTAGCCTCAACTTGATTTGTTGTGGTTGAAATAACGAACTGATCCCATATCATAATCATATAATGGAGGAAACAAAGACATCACTAAAGTCAGAAAAACAAACAGTGTAGAAATCTACTACATAAGTATAATAATGTTGTGAAAGATGTTTGGCTTATTTTAAAGTTATTAAGCCCTAACACGATAAAATAAATTGGCATGGTTACACTAACCTCACCGTGTCCACCATGACAGATAACGCGAGACTCTCGCCGTGACCCCTGCCAGACCATACTTGGATATTCTACGCTATATTATTATCAATCAAGTGGCAATAATGGCTTCTTTGTGGAATTTCAAAGCTGCCGTAAAACCGTATTTCCTTTTAATGCGCAGAATTTCTTACTCAAATCGCGCCATATTTTTACTACGATTTGTTTACGTTTCTAAATAAGGTCTCAATGTCCTTATATGGCACACAAACACAAGGCTGGGAACGGAAGTAATCACTATGTGAACTAATGTTGCCGACGATCTAAACGAAACTACCGGATAAGAAAGGTAAACGAGATTTTACAACTATTTTTACAATGATTTTCGATACTTCCAGTATTAAATATGACTACTACTCAATTCATTGGATTATATGCAAGTAATATGTTCAAATTGTTGATATTAGGCCAAAAGATCGCCGGGTGTGGATCACACCCGCTTGCTCCATTGACACGTATATGCTCATGTTAGTACCCTGTCCACGAGGAAGGAGTAAGGGTACTAATATTAGAACTAAATGCTGTCGGGCATTTCTGCGCAACTAAGGTTTCCGTCTCCAATACTGAAGCAAAATGCATACCGAATTCGACCGATTGACCAAAATAAAATACTGCAATGCTTACCATTTGAAAAGAGGCAATAGTCACCACACTATTCTGTTCAAAAGATGTAATGTTTATCCATCTGGCTATAGAAATGAAATACATTACTTTTGATTGTTTCTGTCAGTAGTTCAGTCGAGTAATATGATCAGGTTTATAGCAAGTTTTACAAAATTCAACGTAAGAATGGCAATAAATGGCAAGCGATAATAAGCCAAGTAAACCAATCATCTAATCAAAATTAGTAAAATTCAGTATTTTATAATAAAAAAGTAAGCTATTATGTGGAAGAGAAACCACAATGAATAGCGTGTAATGTATATAGAAAGTTTTGTTTATGGGAAAAAATACTAAAGAATTTAGAAACGGACAATAGGCCTGTAAATTTTGTGAGAATCCCGATCTAGCGGCACGCTGACATGTTGGGTAGCAGACGATTTTGTACGTGTGGCACAACTTCTTGCAAAATGGAAACTTTGATTAAGATGCATAATTTTTTTAATGTATACATTTCCATCTTTTATAAAATGTACTTATTTGTATGAGTCTAACAGATACATAGTAAATAGGATTTTATAGGTTACAGGTTCAAGAAGGTCATGGAGTAGGTCTTCATATTGACATTTAGAAATCACATTTTCATATACATTTCGAGTCGAAATGTGGGATATTTTTGTATACTTTATGAGTATCACGTTTCTTAATTTAAGTACGATCTTTCTTTCTTGATACAAACTGAATTTATGGCAACAAATAACACCTGATCCAATGTTTACAGAAATAACGTACCGTTGCGCAGAATTACCCGACGCGCAGAACTGGCCGACATGGTGGTAATACAAGGGACGACAATTTCTCATTGTCATCTCTTAGATTCAACAATTTGGACTACAAATTTGGCTTAAAACGATTACCAGTCCGTTTTTTTAATCCGAGTTTTTTCGAATATTCCCACCCCATTTTTTCATATTTGGACATTTATAAAAGCGTGTGGGGTCATTGCAAATGCATATCGAAATTTTTTGGAATTTGCCGCCACCGTGCGTTAGAGACATGTGGTAGTCGCTTACCTGCGGGTCTAGAAAATTGAAACTTTTGTTATATTGACTCATGTCTGCACGAAATCGATCGGAAAATTATTTATTTTCTCAGAAATGGCAAGTATTATAATCGTTATGTCGTTAATCCGCAATCGAACAAGACGAAACTACGGCGTAGATGAAACCTGACCCAGTACTCGCCATCTGCATTACTAGTCAAATGACTTTACAAATCTCAAATGAGAACATCGGAAGTCCAATAGTCACGTGATATTAAATACAAACTACAAACTCGTTTATAATGTTGTTGTGCAGGAATTTAATTATATTAAATGAAAGTCAGATACATTTTTGTAAAAACCAGCAATCTAGCCAGTCTGATTTATCAAGCAGAGATCACATGTCAACGTGGTAGTCACGTCATACAACAATACCCCAAAAAGTTGTTATCGGAATATATAAGAATGGAGAATTTTGTCTTCTTTCGTTTTTGTATTTATTTTATATTTTTTTTATTTTTTTCTCTACAACATTTGAAAAGGTGGGTTGTTAGATTTGTGTACAGTACTCATGCGACTAGCAATACAAATACACTTTTCATCAACGACTTGATTTTATCCTATCTTTCAGCAGATTAAAGATATAATGATTTTTTTTACTCACAATTTCTGATTTTTTAAAGTAATTTTCATATTGATTTCATGCATGTATCACTCGATCTAGAAATGTTTAAAATTTGCTAGGCCATCCGGTAAGCGGCTACGCTTTGCCACCACCATGTTGGCCTCTTTGAAGCTAGATTGGTTTTCATAACTTCCATCTAATCCACTGGTCGTTTGAATTGACTCAGCATATATGTTTACTGCAAGAAACCAAATAATCCATTCTGCACCCTCCGAATATTCTGGTTAGAACTCGATAAATTTAACTCATGATCAGTTTACTTACGACTCAATTACGTGATTGTTTCGGGCGTCAATTGGCGGGGCTAAAATTCCCGGGTATTTCCCGACTTTCATCAATATTTGCAAAATTCCAGTACTTTTCACGGTCCGGAATTTTATTAATGTTTTTCCCGACTTCTCGGTCGCGTGGCAACCCTGTATATAGTGATGTCAAGCACTGGGGTATCACGCTGCTGTCCTACCAAGACACATTATCCTAACACTAGGATAACAAGTGCCAACATTAAACTCTTAATGCTGAGCACCTAGCACCGATGCTGAACCATTTTTATGTCTTTAGTATGACTCGGCCAGGGTTCGAATCAGCAACCTCCCCCATTAAGGACTGATGCTGTAGCCGCTAGGCCAACGGAGTGGTCTACAGGCAAATGGAAATAAAAAATAAGAGATGAAAATACAGAGAGAAAAGGAAAAAGGAGAAATGTAATTTAGATTAAAAATTTGAACTGAAAAGTGAAAAGCGACCCTCTCTTTACATGCACGCTTGTGTTTTGATGCTATCATAAATAAAATGTTAGTATCAGTTGTTAGAGAAGAGGAAGTAGATCAATATGGCCAAAAGAGCATTGAAATATAATTGTACAAAGTGTACTTATTGGAAAAAATAATAAAATCTACACTTCATTGTCATTGGAACAAAGTATTAATTATAATGTGGTTAAGGAATGTATCTTGATGGGTGATGAGTTGGTACCTGACATATATCAACACAGGTTAGGAATTTCAAAATGGAAACTGGATAGACCTATACTGCAACAAGAAAGTGCATGCAATTTCTGATTGCTAAAGATTGAAAACTAAGCAACATAATAAAGACAGACTTTCCAAAGGCTCCTGTTTTAAGAGGCCATGGTAACAGTCCTGTACTGAAAGCAATAAATGTGTTGGGTCAAACAAATCAGTCTGATTGTATTATTGAGAAGTATAAGCCATTTATGTTGAAAGGTTATATATCCCCAATGGGCAGTTCTACCAAACCTATCCCGATTAAAATATTAAGGGACACGGGACCATCTCAGAGTCTATTATTATGGGGTACATTGTCCGCATCTGAGAAATAGTCTGGTCAGAGTGTTCTTATTCAGGATGTAAAGTCAAGCTTTGCTTTTCCTCTCCAGTGTAATGAACTCATGACCATTGGATTACAAAATGCAGTGATCCACCTACTGAGCTGCTATGGCCACCTACCCAACACTGTTTGAAACCAAAGAATTAAAATAAATAACAGTAGGAAGTTGAGAAGAAAAAGAAAAAGATTAAATGGCTAAATTGCATTATAATTTAATTTAGTCAGATAAGCATGTATAAATATGACACCTATTTCACTGCATACAGTAAATGTTCATCTCCACTAAAATGTTTAATATAAAAGATGTAACCCAAATAAAGTCATTTCAGTCAATATGTACGTCATTATTGAATAAATACAAGAAGCTTGCCACAACATGCATATTGAGCCCACTCTTGAACAACATTCAAAATGTTGGTTACACTGGTATTAAAGTGAAGGAACGTAAATAAATCTGTACCATTGAGGATAATCAAAGGGTACTGACAGATGAACGAAAGGACATAATGGCATCTCAGGAAGACATATGCAATACTGCTGCATTGTTACATGAAAACATCATCTTTTTTATCATTACTGTCTGCATGGACAATCTCTATTATAATCAGATAAGGTAGTTCCTTCCAAACTTGATGAAACATCACACTGTCAATTTGGTTTTCGAAGGAACATCAAGAGGCAAGACAATTTCCTTTGTAAAGTGTAAATGTATTTGAGTAATTCAAATAATTTCATCTTTACATATTCAGAGAAAGAAGCAAAGAAAGTTTATGCTATCTGCGCTATATTTCCAACTAGATTTTTTCCTTAAGTCGAAAAGAATGATAAAAACGAGACGTAGCAGCAGACCTTTGAACACACGTCAAACAGGCGCATAGTACAAGTCACGAATATGGATTTGACATCAACTCATCGACTAACATTTTAGACATCTGACAAATAGCAGTTGCATAAACAGATTCATCTGAAATATGTTTAATAAATTTTGCCTTCGGAATATTCAGACAAACTTAGGTTGGAGCAATACAAATGTTTTAGACTTGCATTTAAGGTATGCAGTGTCCCATTAATCTGGCTCCATCGACACCTTGCCATAATAGGTTCCTTCTTCTTTGCCTCTTCACATGCTTTTCCTGGTAGTGAATCAGTCCTTATAAATTGTCCCAGATGCCTTTCTACAGCTGCCTTCTCCTCCATTGACCATGGTATTCTAGTCATTTGTTCCTTTTTGCTTTCACACTTGATTTGCAGTTTTATCTAAAACAAAATATTCCCTTTTACTTTCAGATCTTACATTCCCCAAACATTGATACCATTTGAAATAGGAATTGCTCAACTGTTTACCATGTAAGAGATGTTCCATTAAAACATACATGAACCCAGTGAAGGCATTTTTAAAGTGGTTACTCACCCAAAGATAGATACAATTTAAAAATTTATTATCATTTTAATATGAACTCTGTGAAATCAAAGTACCGCGGCATATATATTTTATAACACTGCCTTTCCTGGGTACCATGTATGTTTAAATGGAACAACCATAAGCAATGTAAAGAAACCAATACTAACAATAGGTAACATTAACATTAGGTTCTTGAGTGCACACTGACAAATATATTATTTTAACATACTAATAATTTGTTTTAACAACAACAGCTACCAGTAAATGTAAAAGTTTTAACCTCAGTATCACAGCCATGAAGTGTATGAGTTGTAGCTAGGAATAAAAGTAAACAAGTTTAATTGTTAACATTTCTAGCAACATATCAAATCAAAAATGGAATAATGCACCATTAACTAAATATGATTTAGATATACTGGAACAATTCGGTTTGACATAATATAAACTCGGTTTAATATTGTAAGATATAGTCATCACCAATTTTTGTTAAACAATCTTGAAAGTACAGATGTTAGCATTAACAGTGATTTCTTTATTTTCATGTGAGAGCTTGAAGTATGTAATATATATATTTCTGATGGTGCTATAATGTTCTGAAATATAATTATTTTGATACAACAAAAAGTCTAAGCAATCTAGTATGATACATTTAAATAACATGTTATAATCATGTAATTTCAACGTATAGATGTTACTATGTGGATATCCTTCCAGCTATTTTTTTAACAATAATGAGAAATTTTGGATTGCAAAACGAGGAAAAAATTATCAATATGTAAAACGAGGTCATTACAATCAAAGTGATTATATTTAAACCAATTAACTGGAATGTAATTTATTCAAGTTGAATGTCATTTATACCTAAACTTTGTGCTTTACATCTTTTCATTATTTATAGGACCATTTATCAAGCCCAATGTTGATAAATTCCTAGGAATCAGGATAATCAGTATTTGGTTGCATCAACAACCCATTGACGTTTTTACTAAGCAACATATATACTGGTAGAGGGTCCATGTACTGCCTGAACAATCACTGATTTAGAGCATAACCTATCAGCAGTCAACAACAAGGACGAGTTTTCAAGTATCTCTCTCATACAGTCCATATTGATAAAAGTGCTCAGATTTACTACTAACTGTGTTAATCATACAAAATTTACTCGGATGCCTTTCTCCTTACAGAAGTATATACAGATAAAATCAGGTATTTTTTCTTCAAATGTGTTGACCAACATTTCAGTAGATTGAAGAGTTATGGAAGCAGAGATATGCCTAATATGTGTGAACTAAGTGTAAATTTTCTTTTGACAAAGTGGTTAATAACTCTTGGTACTCCAAAAAATGAAAAGACACTAAACGACTTGGTTGTCCAAAATTTTAATTTTAAAAAACTAAACTACTCGATTCCATCTGTATATACTTCCATAACTAAAAAGGCGTAATGGTAATTTCAGTATGACCAAAGCAATTTGAGAAAGGAACATGTATGCAGCAAATATTATTTAGGAAATGTGTGTGTGATTTGTATTTTTCATGTATCTTTAAACCATTTCAGTCATATCGCAATGATGTCTGCAGTGAGAAAGTTTATAGTGATGTCTAGCAATAGGCAGTATGCTACAGACATGTAGCATCTTGTCTCACTCAGTCACACAGCACTAGCCTTAGCAAATGTGGGGCCCGATTCGGATCATTTTGGTGGGGACCCCTGGATTTATGCACGCGACCCCTTGTGAACAAGATATTTAAAAATAATCTTTAAAACAAGTTTTATATGATGTTGAACTTAATTTTTTATGATAGTGAACTTAAAATCGGTCCCATCAGACTAAGACCGACCCTGCAGTCACATTATCCTGACACCTGGCCAACCAGTTCTAGCAGTAACCTCTTAATGCTGAGTGCTAAGCGAGGCACTGCTAATACCATTTTTATGTCTTTCGTATGACCCAGCCGGGGTTCGAACCCACAATCTCCCTTATCCGAGGCAGGTACTCTAAATACTAGGACACGGGCACGGTTTGTTCAGGACGTAAGACAATTACCAGCCTAATCCCACTATACTTATCAGGGGCGAAAGCTTACATAGTAAGACCAGGGTAACAGTGTTATGTTGCTCAGTTAGCAACCTTAATGCTATTGTAGTCCATCATTCAAGCATTAATTTCTAATTTTGGAAACAGTAATGCAGCCAGTGCTTTTAAAATTCAATTCTTTACTGACCACTTAACGGGGCCTTCAATGGGACAACTACTTAATTCATAAACACCATTTAAGATTCAAATAAAGCTAATGATAAAAACACATTAAATACTGCATAAGTAATAAACACTATGCACTATTCATTTGATTCTGTAGAAAGCATTGATAAGGAATCTCAAGATAGAAACAGTCATGAGACTGTTCTGACAAGGTATGCCCTCCTTACACACAGAGGCAGGGTTCTCAACAGATTTCCAAACTAAATAGTCATTTGACAATTAATTCCAAAATCTCAAGGGCATTTTATTATATGTCTTCTCATAGGTTGTAACTTAAAGCGTTCCTAACACAATACTGTACAAGTTTCGATATTACAGCTAAAACAGCTGATACAATAACAGTTTCATCCTACCCCATTTTGATTGATAAACTGTTTTAGTCAAATTCATAAACTTCCAGTTCTTGCAATATGACTGAAAAATTGTTAAAGCTACGTTAAAAAATCCAAATCACACACAACTCCCAGTTCTCATGAGAATGAATCACTCAATGACAAAAAGTTACTTACCATAACAAATCTATTACACTAATTATCCTGTTTTGAATTAGTAAAGTTCTCATCAAAGTCCTTAGAAACTATTTCGATGAAGCGAACCAACCTCTGCCTAAAACAGTCACCTACTAAACATGTTTTGGTAATGTGACAGACAGTGGACACCTACATGAGTAACACTGTTCAGAATACTGTAATGAAATCTCAAGTTCCATGAGGAGCTGTTGTAAGCGATTTTCTTAGGTGGTTCTTTGTTACTGTAAATACGTTTATAATACATGTCATAGTTGTATCAGTGTCCTTTATATTTGTTTTAGGGGCCCCGAGTGGCCAGTGTCTAAATCACTCACCGTTCCTGATCTCTGCCATCTCACCTCTGTCTCGTGGGTCGATGGTTCTTCCTAAGGTTTTCCAGGGTACTTCCTCCGCCAGTTATACTGGCCGACATGAAAAGCCTATCTTGTGTTGAAAATGGCATTAAATCCTTCAAAAGCAACATTTGTTATGTATGAAAGTACTATGAGCATAAATCTGATGATAAAAGCAATTTTACTTTAAAAGTCAATTTCCAGCAATCGTTTACAAGAATCTTGATATTTAACTCAATATGACCTATATGCTTTAGTTCCTTTGAAGATAATCATGATACAGGTAAGAATGATAATAAATTGTAATCAAAATCTTCTACTGTAACTTTGTCTTTTGTTTATGTTTATCTGCACTTCTCGCGGAATGAGTTATGATGGATGCATATGCACATTTCATATTTATTTTTTTTAAAAACGGGTCACAAGCTAAATCTGATAGGATATTTTTTTACTAACAAGTAAGCAATTTTATTATAATACCATCATGATTTTCCCCAAGTTATATTAATTTTGCTATCGAAACAAAATCTCTCCCCAATCAAAATTATAATTAATATAAGAAAACTTTAGAAATGTTAAAGTGAGCTTTTTGTCTCATTTTTCTGGTAAATGTACTACTGTTGTTACTTTAAAAAACTGTTTTCCACTGAAGGATATATTACAACAGTGGCACGGGGAGTAGTAGACTTGTGTGAAGGTGGGACGTTTGACAAATCTTGACGCCAACAAGATTAGTATGTGAGAACTATATATTTATGGTAAAATATCACCTAGCTCTGTGTATGGATAATAGGTGTAAATGTTTATGGCAAAGGTCAGTGACGTCATCTGATGTCCAATCTAGGCCAACTATTAATTATGTGCTAATAATAGCAGGGACATAGCACATGTAATAGTCCATAACTCTGTATCACTGTAACAGAACATAAGTGAAACAAATATTACAGCAGACTTATTTGCCCAAGAAAGCCGACGTCCTAAGTCGAATAAAGTTCGTTAGGGCTTAGTGTGGAAGTGTAAAAGTATAAATAGCAATTTGCAGAGTTTTCCAAATTTGAGAATTAATTTTCTGCAGGAATATACGTGTTGATGTGAAAGTGCTCTCACATATAACATGCTGACATGGCCACCCATTCAATAACAACAGCAAATTTCACTAAATCGAGCTTAAACTATAGTCTAAATATACTTCCCCATTTGTTTGTAACCCCCCTTCAATTTAAAAAGCAAAAGGCACAAATGAGATCAGAGATGATCAGAACCTAATCAGTTCATTTAATAATTTATAATTTCAAACTGATTATGCCAAGGGTGTCCCTAACACAGTTATAAATCTGGGCATTTCACTTCGAAAGAAGTTTTCAGTTTAAAAGATGACCATGCTTGTTAGTCATTTCCGATTCCTGGACAAGTCCATTTTAAATGAAGTGGTATATGCAGAACTACACATGTATGTACATAGAAGGAAAATACTATGTTGTCTGCTTCCGATATTTACAATGTCAAATCAAGCACACACGCACACACAAAATGACAAATACAAATTTGCCTTTCCCATGGATTTAACAAGCGGTTTAATTTTCATATTCATGAGTGGAAAGTGATATATAGCTAAACTCTCAACATTATGGTAATTTACGGCATTATCCAGCAGTTACCAAATAGGATGAACTACATCATTGTGCTGTCTGTAGAAAAGAGACTCACCCACAGTGTATGCAATATGCTGCCGTGATAGTATGGAAAGACCATTAAGCTTGAAAGGTGCGGAGGATGCTAGTGTTATCGCCACTCGTGTCACAGTCAGGTTAGAAATTCAGTGAATGAAATGAATACGTTCTGCGCACTTTTTATCACATTAAAGATTTGCTGTTGTCGGGTTACAAACAAACGGGGAGCTCTATCTATCTATAAATATGCTGACACAGTCATAGTTGGGCTTAGCTATTAAGCAACGGATGGTGTATGGTCAAATATAAAGTAAAGACGGAAGTGATAGGACAGTCAGAAGAGTAATGTTAGGAAGGGCAGACCTAAGTAATAGAGTGTCAGTGTATGTTTTCGTCCCTTAATATTCAGACCAATCTGGCTACAAATCCAGCGATGAGATAAGGACTTCCAACCGACTTAGTCCTGATGATCACTAGTTCTTACTTGTAGCTGACTAGGTCATTTGAACGTGATTTTGGAACACTCCTGCTTGTGAGATACCATGTCAGGATTCAGAGTATAGTTACCAAGTTTGTTTATCAACGAGTCTGTCATGTACAGAGACTTATTTTCTGTTGGGGGGATACATTTTGTCATCAAGATTGAGAACTGTACTAGTTTGAAAGGGATCAACCATTTACTTTTCAAGGGTATCAGATACTGACACAGGTGTATTCCATTTTCCTTTCATTGCCTATCTGACTTTTTTTTTAAATTTCTTTTTCGGTCTTTTTTGGAATAGAAAAAACAAGAAAACGCACAATATTCTTTTTGTACTATAAAGTTCTTATTCTCTCTCTCTCTCTCTCTCTCTCGATCGATCGAGAGAGAGAGAGAGAGAGAGAACCGGTTCTTCGTTTACCAACTCTTATGACATCAATGTGAACTGTTTTGACATGGGAATATAATAATCAAGACCTTAGTTAGTATATAGTGCATGTATATAGTAGATGTATGACATGTCAATTTTAAGCAACGATACGAGCCCCTATGGGTGGAACCGGATACAAGCAAGTTGTCACAGATGATAACTAATGAAAGAACGAACAGATCTTTTGGACGAATATAATACACATTTTTATAAAGAATCCATTTGTTTCTTACCAGTTTGATCCAGTATGTCTTGCGATCTTCCAAACGTTAGGTACATTAAGTCTCGAAGCAGTAAAATCCATGTACACATTAAACCATAAATACCGCACTATATCAGCCGCACCGGGCTTAAATAATACACTTTCTGCTGGCATCACCAGGTTACCATTTTACAAAAGTATTTCTTTTTAAAAATCACTAATAAAACTAGTAATTATTTTATGAGTCGTTTTTGTAGGTATACGAAATTTACAGTGACGCTGCATAGTAGCGATGTTCTCATTGGATGACAAACAATGAGACGTCACGCGCCTTCTGATTGGCTAAGCGTTTGCACACCAGTCTACTGCCCAAGGTGAGTCGCAAATTGTGTGAACAATACACACTGAGTGTAAGTGTCTGTCAGACATTACCTACTTTGTGAGGACTTTCACAATAACGCTTAATTCATCTCTTATGATCACTCCCAACCGTTTGCACACGAAATATTTCGCGGTTGTCAGTCCTCACAATGTAATCCAGTCCTCAAGATGTTGGTGTGCATTCAAACTGAGGTATAAAAAGTATTAACAATCTTCGTTTGTTAAATGACTATAATATGGTACTCATTTTGATCACAATCCTTTCTGATTTATGTTCCTTCCTCTCTCATGCATAACGGACAAACAACGCAGAAATGACGAGTGAAAGAGAAAAGGAATGTGGGTGGATTCAAAACTTGAAAGACAAATTACACAATGTAACCTACAAGAATATGGTTCGTTGTAACGATACGTGTGCACTTTCCTTGGGATTTATCTACAGTGTTTATCACTGACACAAAGTTGCAAACCATGTCGACATTATACAGTAAATTACTCGATTACGCGGTACACAGACTGTGATGTATTTGATGTTTTGTTTTTGTTGTTGTTTCTTAAACATACTGTAATGTTCTTAAAATCGATTATTATTAATTAAATATGAAAATGTCCAAAGGTCTCTCGATCGATCGACCATCGTAGCAAGATACGGGCTAAAATCTATGAAATGACGAACGCAATGAATTTTAGTTTGTACCATCCCACGACATCTCTAAACTCATGAACGATGGTACAAGTTAAGTGAAACCGACCAAAGTGTAAGAGAGAGAGAGAGAGAGAGAGAAAGAGAGATTATGGTCGGTTGTGCTGTTACAAAAGCAAAATAATGACTTAGATCAACTGTAAATATATTAAAATATAATTACCTCGTTTTGGTTCGGCATTTTGCTTAGTTTCTATTCCACATTAATTTCCATAAGCCGGTAGGTGCATGGCTTAGCGTTCATGTGAATGGCTTAGCTAACCTAGTGTTCGTAGTGCTCTACTTTTATTATTAAAACCATCTTTTATGCTTAAATCATAAGGAAGTATAATATTGATTTATTCAACGTGAAGAAAAATAGAAACTGAAAAAGAAAACAGTCAACTTATCAATATGCAATGGTGATTGTGAACAGCCACAAAATACATAGAACTACATTTTGTAGGGTACACACTCTGGGGTGTGATGAGTTCATTCACTGGGTCCATACACAGCTGCCAGTAGTAAATCGTAACTCCGTTTAAAGGGAAAATATATGTATTTGTATGTGATATAAATAAAATATATGTACAGTAGGTACGCTGTATCAATGATATACAACTCACTGCATACATTTTTCATTAAATGGAAACCCAGCATGGGTTCTTTCTTTTTAATGAAACAATTATACATCGCTATAATTTATAAAATGAAAATTTACGGAACTTATAGTATTGTGAAATAAATACAAATTAATCATAGAAGCTCTTTCAAACTTAAAAAAGAAAAGATTGTTCGGAATGAATTCCAGATCCTGAAAGTGCTGATGTACCAAAAGCCTTGAATGTGCTGAATACCAACAATTTTGATGTGACATTGTCCAGTATATATCTTAGAATAAATTCACAATAATTAAAAAATATTGCTTTAGTCTATACCGTCATATGAACATTTTGTAATAATAACTACTTAATGATTCCTCTTAAATAAAATCTAGCAAAGCATTAAATATACCTGCAGATTACTATTAAAACAAGTATAATGACAGAAACTAGGAATAAAAAAATAACTGTCCCCCTCTCTACTTATATGCTTATCCATGACTCTATTTAGATTCCATGTCATAATTCTTCACCACATGACATAACACACATTACATCTCCACCTGACCAAAATAGATGTCGCAATAGCTCAATTGTTTAATAGAAAATTAATCAAAACTATACACAGCTTCATCATCATGTCTGGGTTTGAAACTAATAAACAATCTCTATCTAAAAGTAGAATCTACCTTCGGGTAACAGAATATAAACGCACAATATAGACCTACATAACATCTCCCTTGAGGAAGAAAGAGAAAGATTTATACATTAAAACTTTCTTGTATGTATTTGTCAAACAAAGTTATAACACTGTAATATAAAAATTACTTAGGAAGTTGTCTTGTGCAGTCTGTGATCGGAAGATGCCGGTAAGAGTTAAATGAAAAGTATACAAAAAATGATTCGTCCGGTGTTGATATGGGGATCAGAAGCAAGGTCGCTAAGGAGGAAAGAAGAACAGCTCCTATAAAGAACAAAAATAGTAATGCTACGTTTTATACTTAGTAGCTCACTTAAAGAGAGAACAAGAAATGAAGTGATCAGCCTAATAGCTGTATCAGAGACAAGGTTCCTGGATGCAGAATACGGTGGAATGGGCACGTGGAACGGAGGGAAGAAACCATCTGCATCAGAATACTCATGTAGGCAGAAGTGTATGGACAACGGAGCTGAGGACGGCAGAAGAAAAGAAGCAACAGAGAGGTTGAACAGATATTTTGCTGAAACGTCATTTTCGTCGTTTTCGAAAAATAAAACTTCCTACGAAAATGAAAACTATGAACTTAAAATATAAGCGTAATGAAGGGGTCCCTGAGTGTCCGAGTGGTCTAAGGCGCTCACCGTTCCGGATCACTGCCATCTCACCTCTGCCTGCGTGAGTTCGAGTCCAAGGCTCGGCTAGCGTGTGTACGTGAGAAAGCCTGCCAGTAGCTTCTCGTGGGTTGGTGTTTCTTCCCTGGGTTTTCCAGGGTTCTTCCTCCACCAGTTATACTGGCCGCCATGTATAGTCCACATTCTACTGAAAAACGGCGTTAAACCTTAGAACAACAACAATAAGCGTAATGACGCCAAACCAAAACCTCTAACTTAGTTATTTTGTTATTTTGTTATTTTATCTTTGTCGATAGTGGTTTTTTTTAAATTTGTACGTGTATTTCCGTTTACCGCGGGACGTTTCATTAAGGTCATACCCTCTCTGCTGCTATAATTAAATCATTAATATATCATTAATGCCACCAGCTATGGAGTCTAGATTAAGTCGAAAGAGATTAGAAGCAATCAAAACGTTTTGCCTGTTCGTGATTCTCTTAGATAAAAACGTAAAGAACGTCAATAATCACATGTTGAATATGCAGAAGGTACATGCAAATTATTTAAACGTATTACGAAAGTTACTGAAACAGTTGCAGAAACTACTGAATGCATTCTTCCAGCAGTAAGACAACCTGCTGAGCAAACTGAAAAGATAGTAAGAAGAACTAAACAAACAAAAATAAATTTAAGATATCTTCTAGATGAAATAGCTCCTGCTCAACTTCCTCCCATGGAGGAAGAAATATTTAAATGTATAGGCAAAGTTCGTACTGAAATAGCCGATGTAAAAAGATATTTTGCATCTAAACTTGAAGTAAGGAAAGACAATATTGGATTGATTAAACATTTAAAGAAGGTGCTATTGAAGTACTTAAAGATGTTGAAGAGGAAGATATGCCTCGTGTTGCACTTGATAGTTATGTTCAAAAGTCTGAAGTTTTAAAACCTAAGTATGTTAAAGTAAATAAAGATAGGTATTTTGAATGGATATATCGTTTGTATTATGACAAACCCCAGGTTAGAAGTAATGATGAAGTTTATGATGAATATATCAAAGAAATAGTCTTTGGGAGTAGCGACTTCAAGAACAAGAACCAAAATCTCCCCAGCAAGAACCTTTCTATCAACTTCCTCCACCGCAGCAACAAATTGAACGACAAAAAGAAAAACCACAATCTCATAAAGAAACTCGAAAACTAATTAGTGTTAAAAATACATTTACAACTGAAGCTATTGATCTTATCCGACAAAATTATGATGATGCAGTAAAATGTAGAACCTATTTTTGTTGGATATTGACAAACTGTAGATAATTGGGATTAAAGATATATCTTCTATATTTAAAAATAGACATTTCAAACATGACGATGGTTATCGTAAATGTTTCCGTTATGTAGAAAGAGAAAAAGATGTACTTGACTCATTAACTAAAGAATTTATTAAAGAAGAAGATATTCCTGCATCTACAGGAACTGGGTTTTACTACACCACACCAGGAGGAAGTAGTCTAGGAACTTGTCCTGACTGTTCATGCCGATGTTGACCGACTAGAAATTCTGATCTGAGGAAAATGCGCAGGAAATAATTCTCCAGAAATGGTAAATTTTTTCCCTCCATACTACAAGTATTTTAGGAAAGTCCTAATTGATAAGATTACTGACTGATTTTTCTTTAATTCGTCAGTTTCAAATCCCAGTAATACAAATTTTAATAAATTCGCTTCACCTATATTCTGCTGATTAGTATATAGTTGTCTGGTGTGTTATTTTTTTTTTTTACTTCCTGTATCATAAGTACTATCATTTATTATTTCAATAATAACTCGATTTGTAAATTCAAGATCTGATACAATTTGATTTAGATGTTGTATGGTTTCAATGATCTTATTTTTAGATCGTCATTAGGGTACTCCAGGACATAATTTATAAATAATTGCATTATTGTCGTGAATGATGTTATATCTTCATAAATCTTATTCATATACAATATGATCGGAAGTTTTCCCATCAAAATATATTATTGAAAATAGTGTTTTAGGCATTATTTTACCATCAGAAAGTTTAATACAATCATCTGCATAATGACGCCATGGATATCCATCTCGATATTGAAGGTTCATGTATAATGTTTTTTTTTTTCGTTAATAGAAAAATCATCTCGCTGAGATTCCGGTAGAATTTTTTTACTCTGGTGGAATTTCAGGCCATCCTAAAACAGATCTAATTGACGATTGATAAATATCTACAACGTAATCTGGAGTATATATTTCAGCTGAAGATGATAAATTTGGAACATGAACTCATAGCTATTTGGGATCCTCTACCAATTCTGAATTTTATTCTGCGTTGGAATTCATCATTGAGAACAAACTGTTGGAATTCCGACAACTTTCCAATCTGGAGTTCCATTGTCGAGATTTATATTTGCAAATACAAGCGAATTATTATCCTGTAATCGACCGAATGATTTTGATCTGATATTTGGTCAACTATGGTATATTCGTAATTGTGCTAGTGCGATTTCTGTCGCCAGAAATGCAGTTGGAAAATTAACATTAAATTCAGGATTAGTTGAGCTTTCCGATATCATTGTTGTGTTTGTTTGAGCTGTATTTGTTACAATTTGTTGAAGTAATTCGTTGACATTATTTAAATCCCGATTTTCTAAATCACAGTCATTGCTTCTTTGTAGATTTTAATTATATCCGTGAACCCAAAATCTATATGTTTTCAGCATTAAGACTTGTTGATAATAACGAGGATAATTTGGAGTATGCTAACGTCAATGTATCTAATATTATTATATAATCGAGCAATTTTGCATTTGTGCATGTACATATTTTTTTGCAATGATATTAAGAATACCGTCAATCAAGCTATATTGATATCACATATATACCCCTATTTTTAGATTTTAAAGCAATATAATAAACTTCTTCAGGTTTTGCATTCGCGATAGCATTAAAACCTTTATCGTCAGTTTATCTTGAAGATCAATTACATGTTCAGGTCTAGGTTGTTCTTTAAGTTGCCTATCCAAGGAATAACATTTTTCTTATTCCATCTTTATATGCAATACAATCAAAATCACCTGCCCTAGTTTGTTTACTTCCTTTGTATAATTGAAACATCCAACTTTCTCAAGTATCTCTTGAAACAGGCGTATTATATTCAGGTCTTAAAAATATATCTCTAACTTGGAACAGCAAATATAGATAAATATGATGCTGTTTTAGCTTTTGTTATTGCATTTGTCATGAAATTTATCAGGCAGTTTCATTCTTTTTTCGTTTTTGGTGTTACTCCAACAGCACCTTCAAGTTTTTCTTCAAGTTGAGGAGGAACAGGTTGAGGCTGAGCAGGAGCAATTCCAGCTGGAAGATCTCTTAAAATTCTTTATGTTTGTTTAGATCACTTTCCGATTTTTGTTCCAGTTTGTTCAGCAGTTTGTCTTACTGCTGGAATAAGAGCCTCAGTAGCTTATGCAGTTCTTTCAGTGACCTTCGTAATAGGTTTAAATAACTTTTCTGTACCTTCTGTAAATTCAACCTGTGATTAATGACGTTCTTGACGGTTTTGTCTAAGAGAATCACGAACAGGCAAAAACATTTTGATCGCTTCTAATCTTTCTCGAGCTAATCTAGCTGTATAAGACTCCATAGCTGGTGCCATTGTTGATATAATAATGATTTAATTATTTATAGCATCAGAGACGATGCGACTTCAATGAAACGTACGGTGGGTAGACGAAAACAAACATACAAATTTAGAAAAACACTAAGGACAAAAATAAGTAACTAAAAAACACTAACGCAATTAGAGAAACGCTCGGTAAGTTAGAGGCATTGGTTTGACGTTATTCACCTTATATTTTCGTTATAGTTGGAAGCTTTATTTTTTTAAAAATGACGTTTCAGCAAAAGGTCTGTTCATTCTTCCTGCTGCTCAAATTATGAACGAAGGTTTGGAATATCTACCCTGAAAGATGCAGGAAAAGTAACTTTGTTAAAATATGCACACACGCATATCCCCGACTATTTTAAGAAACGCACAAGGTTACTGGCAAATCTGAACATCAAACGTCATTTCACTGAGGAAGTATTTGAATTGGATGTTTTCTTATTGTCTTAAAAAGGGCAAAACCATCAGACTAACATTGTCAGACGTACGTAGCAAACTTTCGTGGAGATGGCTTGTATCTATAACGTGGATGAAAAGCGTTATTCGTCAGGTGGCTTGTCCCAGTAAGATAAAATAAGGACAATGACGAGACTATTGAATAGTCAGAGTATGGCTGTGTGGCCTCAGATCCGTACTACACTAAGGATGTTGATAGAATTGAGAAAGTCCAACGCCAGGCAGCAATATCTGTATTTGGTGACTACAAGTGAAGTAGGTGCGACACCAAAATGTTAAATGCCCTGGGTATACCAGCACTCCAAGAGTGGCGTAGAGGATCCGTCTTAAATGCCTGTATAAACTGGTCTTATTCGCACAAAATAAATGATGATGTTCATAGTGTTCCGTATACTCCGGATAACTCCTTAAATTTCCGTAACTTTGAGATGTAAGGGCATATCTCTCTTTTTTAAAATTATCCTGGACATACTGGAACTATACATTGAATACAACATTGGATGCAGAAGACTAAAATGCTGAGCTTCTATGTATGTGAAAGCCTTGCATTAACCCCTTCATTGAAAATTGACTCTTCCAGCATTTGCAAAATAACATTCAGCAGGCTTCTTGTTAACATTGAAAACTACCATTTTATTATAAACGCGAAGGTGACAATGCTATAGGCCTGTTGGTGGCAGTCGAGTTAGAATTATAAATCAATGAATGAAATGAGTAATACTTTTTGAACATTTTTAATATTCTTCATTTATTCGTTTTTAAAAACGGGGTGTGGGTTGGCTAAAACTATAAACGGGCCACCAGTCATTTCAAGTCAATATGTAGGATTAGGATAGAGTAGCGTAATAAAACCGATCAACGTGTATTAAAACAATAAATCATAAGACCATGTATAGAATATTAGGACAGAGTAACATCAGATATCGTAGAAACACAATAGAAAACATCCTTGATTGTGTTAGATAATCCAAACTGGCCCACATTTATCGTAAGTCTGTATGTTGGATTAGGACATGGTAACAGTTAAAACATGCTTTCGAATCTCCTGATTTTAAAATGTGTTGGTCGTTGTGGTGGAGGAAACCTGTGTGATTTCAACTGCCTGGGATTGGGTGTCTTGTACACTGGCACGCTTTTATATTATCTCAGATTGCAATTTATGCTGTGATTCAAAAATTAAATAAGTTCCGAAAACAACCGTTGTCGTGTTTTGAATTGTGTTATTGTATATTGGTATCAAAGACTTAACAAATTCCATGATTGTAAACCATTTTCCTTTGATCAACGACGCGTTCAAACCGATACAGAAGAAAAGTGCATCATAAATCATATACATGTTATGCATTAATGGTCATACTAGATCTTTAGAACTGAGTTTACGTAATATAGTCCATTTCATCACTACGAGACTCACTTGCACGACCTTCTGAATTTTAGAATTGAGTATACATACACTAGTCCCACGCCCTTGCTGTAGGATTTGGTTATAAGGGCTTCTGAACTTTAGAACTGAGTCTACATACTCTAAAACAATTCCCTCGCTATAGGATTTGATTGTATGGCCTTCTGAATTTGAGAACTGATTCTACATAATCTAGTCCCATTTCCATTCAATAGGATTTTGTCGTGTTGCCTTCTGAACTCTAAAATTGATTCTACACACTCCAGACCCATTCCCTTGCTTTAGGATTTGGTTATACGGTGTTCTCATCTTTATCGTGCTCGAACTTATATTCCTGAAGACTTCAATTAAGCAAGTTGCGGACGACGTCAAGTTAAAGAAACCAGTTAAAATGTATGTTCAGTTATAAATGGAATCGGCCTTTAATTATGGAATTATAACCTCCATTCGCACATGATTTGTATATAATATAGCTTGAAGAAGTAGATCCAGTCACCCAAACGAGCGAGTTGAAATGTGCATCTTAAAATCTCTTTTTAGACCAAGGAACCCAGATCTTGTAATTCTCGATATGGAAAGCTTGGACAGTGTCTATATTTCATGGTTGGCAAAGATGCCAACGATAGAATAGTATGTACAAATAGCCGTATATAGCCTGTGTCATTAAAAATGTAAGTGAGAAAACGTTGATATAATATACAAAGATTGTTTTCGTCAGCATGCGTACCTATTTATCTGTCCTTTATAAATCAAAACAAGTGATGATGCAAAAGAACGGTTTCTTGTTATGTTGCAAAACTATTTGACACGTCATCCTTCCAATTGAATTTGAAAACAGAAATGAGAATACCAAATGCAATTAGGAAATTTACTTTTTTATTTTTTCTTAATTCTTAATGTAGAATTTGCAAGTACGAAGGCAGTCAGCTTTATATAGGAAATTGTTGGGGTTTCCACCAAAACCGTGATAAGGGAACAGATAACACCAGCCACGACGATGATCAAAGTACCATCTTGGAAGATGTAGGGGACCGATGCCACTGTCTGGGCGAAGAAGGCAAACTTAAAAAGAGGAAAATATGCATATCATGACACTTTACAGGAAACATTCGTCTCATACGGTCAACATCAAATGTGTCTTTTTGCAAACACGAATAACATGTTGTGTAGCTTAACTGTCTTAAAATAAATAAAACTACACATCGTAAAAATTCACAATTTGGTACTTTTTATGAACATGAGCCCCTCAGTATATGGGCTAAGTTGCTGCCATCCAAAAGCAGGAAAATTTACCTCCACACAGGAATTACTCAATTTATAAACGTTTTAACCTACCAAGCATAATTTAACCTCTGTCATTCCACGTCATACTTTTGACATACATACGTACATAATAAGTACGTACATACATATATGCATGCATACATACATACATACATACATACGTACATACATACATACATACATACATACATACATACATACATATAGTTGGTTGGGATCTACGTCTAAATGTAGGGGTGACTTTTAAATTAAGTCAGTAGCAGAATTTTGAATATAAAACTAATGGTCATATAATCTGCTGTAATGACATTTCTTTGTTAAATAGTGTATTTTTGGTTATTTTCAAACCTGCATATAAGACTTGTTTAAACTTATGAAGGTACAAAGTATTGCAAAAACAATTTTTTACTTTTGTAGTTCTAACTTTATTTTTGCTACACAGATCATCGAAAGGGCGGTTGAGAAATTTCTGCAGTGTATACTGAATTGTAGTTTAATATGTTCCACCTATTTTATTATGAACAGTGTCAAACATATAAGTTTACGAATTTTCAAAGCACATCTTTAATATTCTCGGCGCTCAGTAAGTTATATTGTATCATCACGCGATTGCCATGGAGGTCGCCATATTGTTTTGGAGCTTGCTAAATAATTCCACAAGTATTTAAAAAGAATTGATCTAAACTATTTTTCTCAACAGTATTTTAAATTGATGATAAATGCGTTACACTTTAAGATCGAAATCAAGATATTGAGGCTTTCATGTTTGCATTTTGATAGATATTTTGTTTAAAAAAGATCAACAAATAATTTATTTAACCTTAGTTTTATCTTCCATTGAGGCATGTGTGGTTCTTTGGTAGTATGGGATTGTGTTCTGACACAATTTATTCAAGCACCAGATCCTTACAACAACTTTCCTGCACTGAGGCCAAGTTGCCTACTTATAACTTTGTGGTATGTTCGAAATATAATATTAATGCTGCTTTGTTTCCTTCTCTATTATAACTGAGGGCATGTCACTTCTTTGTAAAATGATCCCACGATGCTTCATTAGTGTAGCAGCCAAATATACACTAGTTCTCTTTCATTCTTCCGATACAGTGGTGTGATCCTGTTGTCTACGTCAATAAAGTTATGCAAACACATGTTCCCTATGCCTTAATATCCAGACTGCTAAATACATGGGTCTCCAAATACTAAAGGGTTTTGGCCCAGTGAAAGCAAATAGACTAGTTAACTTAACCTTGTCACCTCGAATTGAAAGATCCCAAAGGCCAAAAGGATATTTCTGCAAAAACTTCGGCAACTTTATTTCAGAAGGGAATAACATATCTTACCATTGCTGAGTACACCATGTCTTATGTCAAGAATGCGTGGTGATTGCAACCATAATAGCTCGATTGGAAAGTCAAAACAAAATAATAACCTAACAAGTGTTTGAAATATTACAAAAATATCAATTGTTTTGTGAGGTTGTAAATGACTTGGGAGAGAGAGAGCAAGAATTACAGTAAATTGAATAATCAAAATCACCACCAGCGAGTTGACAAATGCCGATTAATCTGCCTTTACAACCATGAATTTTACGAAAATTATAATATTTTGCAGATACTCCATATTATATCACAAAACCTAAACTATACGAGAAATAAAATGGATCTTGAAGCCAGATCAAAAAAACTCCTTGCAAAGATTGACTTTCCATGAGGTTCTAATTATTTGTATTACCCCTCAGGTATAACTCCATGACCAATAAATGCCCAGAAGATGTAGCAACAGCACACAAATTTTCTGCCTAATTCTCTCTCTCTCTCTCTCTCTCTCTCTCTCTCACCCTGATATTACATGTTTAAGTACATCAACGACGGAGCTGTTGAGCTATTGTCACTAAAATATAAATAATCTGACGTAGTGTCATAACAACCTTCTATGTGATGCTTGACAGAACAAAATTTAAATGATTTCAGTGATTAATTATTTATTAATGTTTAAGCAAGAGATGTTGCTGTGAGATACTCTGTTATTTTGCAATAGGGTTAAGCTTCCTTTATGCAATTCTGCTCTCAGATAAATAATTAATTTGCAAATTGGCTAAGGTTCCATTATGTAATTCTGCTATCCGATACTCTGTGATTTTGCAATACGGTTATGTTATTATGCCCTCAGATACAGTATGATTTGCAACAGGGTTAAGCTTCATTTGTGTGTACAGACATGCTCTCAGATCTGTGTTTTCCAATACGGTTAAGCTTCCTTTATGCAATTCTGCTCTCAGATAAATAATTAATTTGCAAATTGGCTGAGGTTCCATTATGTAATTCTGCTATCCGATACTCTACGATTCTGCAATAGAGTTATATTATGCCCTTAGATACAATATGATTTACAACAGGGTTAAGCTTCCATACTGTGTACAGACATGCTCGCAGATCTGTTTCGCAATAGGTTCAAGCTCCTGTTATATATAAAAACCGACTATGTATCGAACTGTAAAATGAAATCAGTTCGAGTAAATATATGAATAAAATGTATAATGTTTCTTATAAGCCAGTCAACCTATACAATACTTATTGCATGCTCCTCGTGTTTTCAAAAGAGGCATCTAATGTTGACCCTATCATCCAAATTTTGACTGATATCATAATCTGAGGCAAGAAAATGGATCGAAAACACTCAGACGCGCCTATAAACCCATCGAAATGCATACCTCACAAGCGAAACGACATCAAGTCATGTTATATAACGTTAATATTAATTTTCAATAATGATTGTTTGTTACAAATAATGTCTAACGAATAATACAATGATTAACAGCCTATATTCTATTTGGAAATCCTATGGTATCAAAACATAATGGAGCAATTTATTCTTGCAGGATTGGTATATTAGTACACACACACACACGCATGAAGATGTATTGTTTCAGACAGGAGAAAAGCGTATACATACTAGGATTTGGGCCCCCAAAAGCTTGCGTAAGCTGCTGTTGCACCATCAACAGGACAAACATGCACATAACAATACCAAGGGAATTCATGGTGACCTTCGTCTTCCCTATAACAATTGAACAAATAGAGTAAATTAATGAGATCAGTAGATACACGTTTAGCTTGATAGGTAAACGAAGGCAGACAGACGGATACATGTGCATCACATAATAATAAAATCGTATCATGAAATTTGTTAAATTTATTCCTTTCCCTTTCCTTATATATTAATCTTTTTAACTTTCTTCGCTTTACAATGTTTTACTTATTGATCAGTTTCAGCCTTTCTCCGTTTCCAATTACTTATTTGTTATGCAGGAAATGGCAATGGCTAGAAACAACAGATTTTGTTTCCATTTCCATATATACATATATTCTTCGTCTGTCTTTGTCTGCACCAAGAACTAACATGACGTTTACAGCTCCGCAAAAGAACAAACACAATTAACATAAATATAGAAAATATTCAAGTGTGTGTGTGTGTGTGTGTGTGTGTGTGTGTGTTAATATTTGTATCTATTGTTAAATGTCGTACCTGACCACTCCAAGAGTTTTGCTGTGAGCAGTTTATGCTATCAGTCTGCATGTGTTACTCATTTGGAAATCAGATTTTATATAGTGTTGAAATGATTTATTGCATAGTACAAAAAGACTAATACTTCAAAATAAATCATGAAATTACCTGTACGACATTAGACAGAGCACAGAGTCGACCCGAAATTGTTAGGGAGAAAACAATTTTAAAAAATTGAAAGAACAAAGAGATTTTTGAAGTTGCTATCTCAGATTTGAAACATGGCCATGTCTTAATTAATCCTTTATTTGATGCGCGACAGTTATAAATCAACTGTCATGACAACCAAATTTAAATTAGTACATACAAAGCTGACACCAAGTGTGAATGTTTACAGGTCGGAGAGTAACCCACGTATATATATATATATATATATATATATATATATATATATATATATATATATATATATATATATATATATATATATATATATATGACAAAGATCTCTGTGAGTAAAAGACGTTTAAGTATTTAAGGAGCACATTTTTGTATGTATTGCTTTAAATCTGCATTTATCTTCAAACAATCATTTACACCAAACTATGTAATTCGATTCATCCACGCATAGATTTGTAATTAGATTCATTTACACCTAGCTATGTAATTATATTTATTTATGCATAGCTATGTAATTATAGTCATTTACACAAAGTTGTGTAATTAGATTCATTCACGTATATCCATGTAATTAGATTCATTTACACATAGGAAAGCAATAAGTTTCATTCACACCTAGCTATGTAATTAAATCCATTTACACCTAGCAGTATAATTAGAGTCATTTACAACAGGCTATGTAATTAGATTCATTTATACCTAGCTATAATTTATATCTAGATATTCAATTGATTCATTTACACCTATCCATGATATTAAGTTCATTTACATGTAGCTAGGCAATAAGATTAATTCACATCTAGCTATTTAATTAGAGTCACTTACACCAAGTAATGTAATTAGATTCATTCACGCATAGCTAGATAATTAGATTCACACCTGAATAAGACCTTTTCAGTGTTCCTCTGGACATTTGAATCTATGTTATGTAATTATTGATTGACAATCTCCTTTAAGCCTTGTGGTCAGTTTAAAATCTTACTAACCAGAATATTTGTCGTGCAGTTTAAATCAACTTTACACCATATACTTAGAAGACTTTGTCAGTCACAATTATGTTTTTAAGGATAAAATTACCGATGTAGGTAAAGAGACACTATTATGCGGGTTTATCATTTTCTATTGGTTCCTTGGGTGGGGGAGGAGGGCTTGTTTGTTTAATTTTTCCCGACGAGTAAATACCTGTCACATGTCTGAAGAAGTTACTTAAATTTCATCATCTGGAGAATTTTTTAGATTTTATTTATTAGACGTTGAAAGTTGGGCTCAGCATATTGAGGGAACCGACAGTAAAAATGTAGTATAAGTAAAATTGATAAGCCAGAGACAGCTGTTTGATGTTGAACATTGCCGCAGGCTACCACTAATCCATAAGGTTGCCGTGACTAGAAGTGGAGAGCCAGACCTAGGAGCTGCGAGGCCGCCAGATAGTCAATTATCACCTAGTTATGGAAACGTTTGTCCAGATCAAAAGAAGTTGCCTGAAGAAGTGAGAGTGTCTTAACTTTTTTCCCTGCAGACAGACAGCCAGGTTGAACTGGCCGCTAAGACGATTGGACAGGGTCACAGCGCCACCCAATCAGAATCGAGATAGGGGAGAGACCCTGATTTGGGTAGAATGATATCTCCGCGTCTTCCGGCAAGAATTAGTTCGCTAGAAAGTTCCCCAGAGGAGAATAGCGTAACTCCGAACCGCCATTCGTTATTGGCGGGAATACCTTAGAACAGGAAATTCTAAGTACAGACAGCTTCAAATAAGGTCATTGAGCTAGTTGTTCGGTCTTTGCGGAATGCGACTGCATTTTTAATTGTAGGTCGTATCTATACTTTATTATTACTAGAATCGTAGTACGAAGAATTACTTTGTGGTTTTAATATGTTTGCATATTGAAGAAATGAGTTGATATTTGTAAAGAATTATATAGCTTGCTAGCCGTCGTAAGAGTTAATATTGTAATTCGCTATGTGGGTATTTTATAGTAGACTAACACATGTGTTCATGTGATTATAGATTTTGCCATTGTTGAATATTTGTGTAATGTACAGACATGCGTCTGATTGTTGTCAGATTGTAGTACAATGAGATTAAATATATACGTGTATATACTGATGTGACGCAATGTATTGATATCTGTATGACAATTCGCTGATACCGTGTTATTACGCCATTGTTTACCCTGCAAGAAGTGTGTGGGAATTTCGATGTGTACGCATGCGTGACAGAAACCGTAATAGCCTTATCTGATGATTAATTGTTGATCTAGTGTGAGGTGAGATTCGACAAAGCATATGTTAACGCCTTGTGGTTTTTCACAGGAAGCTTTGAGGGACAGACCAGATACAGTTTGGTCCCGTAGTCTCAGATAGAGAGACGGAGGAAAGAAGAAGAAAGGAGATAAGTCAGGAGAAGTTGAAGTCTAGGAGGAAAAGGGGAGAGAAGGGAGGAAGATGAAAATGGGAGCGAAATTGGAGGAGGAGATAGTCGAGAGGGAAACGGAGTCGAAGAAGGTGTTGGAGGAACGGAAGGAAGGAATGAATTAGCGGGAAAGAAAGAGATGAGTAGACGCAAGGACAGGGGAAAATCGAACTGACGCTGTAAATCACGGGATGAATTAGACTGTCACTTGGTCGAGGGAAAGACGGATGATTGAGAGTTATCGTTTTAAATTATCGAATTTATTAAATTTTTATTAATTGAACTTCATCTTCGTGTTCTCTTCAATTTAACCGCAGGCCTTGCTGACTGGGGGCTCAGAGCTATAAATCTACCTCGTCACTAATTTTACTTTCTAACCCCACGAGCCTGGGTGGAACTTGGAAGAACCCCACCCCAATGCGTGCAAACGTCACATAGCCTTATTTATGAGCATGGTGCTGTGTTCAAGATTGCAGTTTCTACATGATGTGTATTCACAGTTCAAAATGACTAATTCAGAATTGTTTAAGGATATAAAGAACATCGAACCTTTTT
>CM068830.1:41316767-41326767 GCA_028554795.2 Sinohyriopsis cumingii | reverse complement strand
AATTGCTGTCTTAGAAGAGACACAATTAAATTTCTCATTTCAATCCTACCTGTTGTGACAAAGATCCTGACTTTGTATTTTGTCCATTTTTCCTTATCTGGCAGCTCACCCTTTTTTACACGCTGAGCAGCATTAAATTGGGGCCAATAGCTGTACAAACTCTGAAAATATATAGTAGCAAATAGTAGCCAGCTTACCCATCATTTGTTAAACTGTACAGAGAGCCGCCGTTGCTCAATTGGTACAGCACTGGACTCGTAATAGAGGGTCACAGGTTAGATACCTGCACATGTACGTCATATCCCTCTCAGTGATCTTGGAAAAAGACTAATTCACGTTCCTCAGCATGATATAGACAAGAATATACTAGAATTGACATTAAAACCATCTAAAAGGTCTAGACAGCATTAATATCAACAAAAACAATGCAAATGTTACACTCTTTCATGAGATAATTGACCCAACATTCATTGAAATGATTGGTTTTGTTTTTGTCTTGAATAGCTTGAAATACATGAAAGTATGTTTCTACATCTGTAACATACATATAAATAATATATATGTAACAGTATTCAAAAGTACTGGCAAATATCCATACTTGATCAGTATTTTCAATCCGTGACTTGGGAACAACTTCCACTGCCTTTTCTTCAAGGAATTCTATCACAACATATTCTACGTAGCTCATCCTGTTCGACAAGTAAAGCGACAGTTTGTAAAACACTGATACTAATATGCTATATGCGGCTTTTCTGATACACATGCTTCAACGGGCAATCTTAAGTAGCTAATACTAATGTTAAAAATTAGGTATATATTAAGTTTGCACACATCATGCAATCAAAAATCTTGTTAGCATCTATCTGTAAAAATGTTTGCTCACATGATTGCTCATATAATGTTTAACACAGAACTAAACATTCACTTACTAGCTAAAATTCATGCAGAATTGCCAGGAATAATAAGGCTATGGCTTTCCTCTCCAAGCACCTTTCTGATATCATTTTCATGTGAGAATGTCTTTCATGAACTTGATATATTCCAGTGGTGCGTGAATCAGTGGTTGTGATCTCTCATAAACTCGGCAAAGCAATTTTCTGTTGTGTTCATCATCCTCTTCATTTGTAACAGCAACGATTTCACAACATGAAGAATTGCTGATTATGTAAGCATTATATGGCCTCTGAACTGAAAGTGTAGTATGACTCTACCCATTGATGGCATCAAAGTTATCTAGCTCCCCAAGCCTCTTTACAATCTGAGCTAGTGGATTTTTCCCTGAACGACCCATTCTCTTCAACTGATGCAGGTAGTTTTCAAACGGGAA
This sequence comes from Sinohyriopsis cumingii, assembly GCA_028554795.2. NCBI lineage: Eukaryota > Metazoa > Mollusca > Bivalvia > Unionida > Unionidae > Sinohyriopsis > Sinohyriopsis cumingii. Next base: position 41,325,440 of record CM068830.1, on the reverse strand, counting down.
AGCACTACATTTATCTAGACTGCCATACACTTCCACGTCAGAAGCAAGGCGAATCAAGCTGTGAACAGTGTACACAAGAAATTCTTGACCGTACAAATTACGCCCTTGTACAACAAAATACTTCAACAATTCATCTGCGTATTCTCTGTGACGATTTGCAAGTCTTGGGCAAACAAGAATCAATACTGCCACACTGAATGTCAGAAAATGTTCAAACATATCTGGCCTTAGAATGTCTTTCATAACACTAGATGACATGCATCTCTGAAGTTCAAATAATATCCGGCTAACCTCTTGAACCTGGCCTGCGGACATTTTAACTTCCTTCTTTCCTCGCAGCCAGACTAACAACAACCTCTTCATAACCCCCAGGCATGACTGGTGCATGTAGTCAGTTGGAAACTGCTTGATCATATCAATTGGAAGATTGTAGAAAGGTGACATTCCATGGTGGCGCTCTTCCTGAACTTGGATTCTGAATAACTGATCTGTTCTAAAAACTACATTGTCAACATCTTGATAGGTAATTCTTCCCAACCACACTCCTTTCTGGGTGCACCGGTCACAACCGTAATAACCAGAGTACTGTTTTATGTTCTTCACCATGGCTGTTGCCGGTGCATCACAAACAATACACCTTAACCTGACCTGTATGACCTTGTCATCAGACTGCAATCCATGCTGTAAGAGTTGGTTCATATCTCTAATAGTGTCTTGTAAAAATTCTAATTTTTTTGGTTTTATGTTACCAAATGTTAGTGCAACGGGAAGAATTTTCCTTGGCTCAAGTTGAATAGCACACAAAGCTGGCCACAATGAATTATTTGTGCTACGAAATAAGGGAAGACCATCAATGTTTAGCGAAATATCTAAAACATTTACATTTACTCTAGCTTCTAATGGATATTTTCTAAAAATTTTCAGAATTTCATCTTGTAATCCAAAGTAAATGTATTGCATACCAGATCTGGTTTCTGTCGCTACATTTCTGAGAGTCTTAACTAAAGTCCTGGCTGTTGCTGGCAGGTTAACATGTCCATGGTTCTGTAACAGCTTGAGTAAATGATCTACCGCATTATGCTTCACCTGAAACTGATTAGCCCATACTGCCAAATCATTTGTCAGTAAAATACATGAAGCAGTTTCACTTTCTAATTCACTATCAGAATCTGAAGAAAACGTTGCATTACCAGTATGATCAATTAAGTCCCAAAGATCTCTATCACCATCACCATCAGAGTCACGTCCTTCAACAACAATGTTAGTGGAGCATGAATTAGGTACTTCATTCATAGTCCGAACCTCACCATCATCATTAGACCGAAAACTTGCACTGTGACTAGAATCATTAATATCTTGATTATTTTCAGTGTCACTTCTCATGTTCACAAGTGATTTTGCAGCTGATTTCCATTTTCTCCTGTACTGTAAACGTTTCCTCTTAATAACCTCATTCATTCTGTAATAAGTAATAATATATCAAATATGTAAATCATGCTTCAACTTCTACGGTCTTCTGTAATGTATTTCAAATGACAATAGTAATCATCTCCAAAGTTGATCATCAGTCTTTAAGATGCTTTGTCAGGTACAATTGAGTCCTAGACTCTATAAAAGTATGATACTTGTGATTCCATGCATAGTATAGTCATGCTCTGTAGCAAGGCAAATATTTAATTCTTATCAAAACATGCAGATTATGTTTATAAGCTATGATACTTTTCTCAAAATAGTAAAGTCATTTGTGCATTGTTTTATTGCCAGTGTGACATGATACCCTTATTTCAAGTAAAATGAGTCAAAATAATTTTCCTAAAAAATCAAAGTTAAGCACCTGATATGGGATCATAATTCATGACAATCTGACACACGCAAATTAAGTAATAGTACTTGTTGATTTGGTAATGTATGCATTATGTAGGATCAACTGACTTATGCTCAATCTCTAAACCTTTTTTCTTTATTTTCATACCTCATAATGTTTTGATATTTGTAAGCAAAATTAAAAAGAGGTTGATTTTGAGTCTACTTAAAATCTGTAGTTAAGCTTATGCTCTCCACAATTATCATTTTGCAGCATCAACTTTATTCAGCAATAATAAAGACCATGTACACAACTATCAATTTAGAATTTGGTAAAGAAATAAATATAGGGCTTGCAAAATGATTTGCAAATTTTTAGTTGAATACTCTGCATGATTCTCTAGAACATGTGGATCCCCAATCACAGAACTGACCATGCAGACCTAGTCCTACAATGTAAGACATAACACATGTTTATGTGCTTGACGCCCACAACATAAATCAGCATAGAGGTCTTACAGGTAGGACTAACCTAGACCCATCAACTTCAAATGTAAACAAGTTCTTCCATCTTATTAATTAGTAAATATACTGCATAGCTGATGACAGATGTCTTTCATATGTGCTGTGTTTATAACTCGCAAAAACATCACGTACATAATTTATCACTGAAAACATCCCTGTATTAGATTATTTACAACCATGTATGTAATTATCAACATTTAATCTTTAATATGCATTTTCTTTTTTCACATCTATGTAAATCAGCATGTGTATACATATGTCTAAACATACATTCATTTTAATTTCAATTGTGACTGAAATCAATTTATATTACTGGGTAAATATTTGTTTAAATTTTTGGTCAAGAACGATAAATCTTACGCTCTTGAGCTAAGCGCGCGTAAGTCGAAATGCTAGCTTAACGGAAAGCATCTTATCATGGTAACCTATCCTATCCTCGATATTTTTCGTTCCAAAAATGTACCAGTGTAACAATATAATTTACTTAATGCGAGTCGGATAAAAGTCACAGAAATATGCCATGCAGTTAGGTCATTTTTACAAGTTGAACATCTTGGCCGATATATCCCATTTTCTTTGTTAGAAAATGCGATTGAGGCTATGGCATTGCCTCGCGCCTAGCTCGTAGCAGTTTACAAGTGCTTGATTGCATCAACAGACATCGACCAATAAAAAAAAACGTTATTTTCTGCTACTAAATATGCGAATATACGTTAACTATTTAACTATTTAATGTTCATACCTTGGTGGTTCAAAATAGCGGAAAACAGGAGATACGTTTCTGCCTCAATTGCGACTCGGTCCGTATAGGATGAGTTAGCCTTTGGTTCGTAGATACGTAAAATATTGTTAAGGCAATGGCAGTACCTATTGTTTGTAATAAAAAAGCTGACGAGTAAAATGTTTTCCTACAAAAATTGCAACCTCCTTTTAGTTACTGGTTTTAAAAATAAAATGGATGAACTACGAAACTATGAGTTTTCTCCTTGATAATGTAACGTTAACCACAACATTGTAAAAACGTTATATAATTTCTTTGGAATAACTATATTAATTCTTGTCCATTGTATTAGGATCAATGCATATACATAAAATTTGTAATTTACTATATCGTTTAGATCAGAAGACTATTTAATTTCATGTTCATGTGTAACGTTTTAGCAACGTAGCCAAAACGTTATTTTCCTACGTAACCAAAACACAACCATATAGTAACGTTGTGAAAAGGTTGTGTGTTAGCTGGGAGATTACTGATCTCATTGTACTGAAGCACACAAGTATATCACCGAAAGTAGGAGTACTAGGCTACTGCTCAGATCGTACGGAAGGACAATTGTATGTAAAGCAAAATACCTTAAGGTCACACAAGTGTTTATGAACGTACATTTTTTTTATTGTTTTATTAACTATCATCTGACATTAATTGATGTAGAAATTTTTAAAAAAAGTAATTGTATATTCATGTTGTCAACGAAAATGACAACAACTTTATTTCGTGGTGGCATCTGTCAGGGTAAGCATTGCAGCTAATCTGCTGATGAACGCGATATGAAAGAAGTTGTTGCTTCAAGCAGGAGTGGACTAATCGCTGAAACAAAGTTGACATTTATGTATTTGTTATCTCATAAAAGAAAATTGAAATCACCTGTATAAGAATCACAAGTCGAATAGAAATCCAAATAGACAATTGGTGTCTAACCATTATTTCTAACTTTTTAATTATCGCTTTTGCGGCGTGGGTGGGTGGATGGGTGCCAGCTGGGATTTCTAGCTTGATTGAAATAATCTTGTTATGGTTTATTTCCATGGCATTAGTTGAACAAGATTAATTATCTTGAGGTAAAAGAAATAAATAATATCCTGGTTAGATGGCATGACTCGGCCAGAGTTCGAATCCGCGACCTCCCGAATCCGAGGCGGGCGCTCTAACCATTAGGTCACCGGAGCGGTCTAAAACAAGCAATATTTTAACTAAGAGATATAACATGTAGGTAAGTGCTTTGATTGCCATTCTGCTTTTTGATTTGTATGGGTGTCTATTTTTGTGATAAAAGTTAAGTTGCGAAACCCGTTAACAGAGCGTTACAGAATATTATCTTTATTGTTCATCACGGTATTAATTTGGTTATTTTTAGAAATGACGATGTTACTGTCATTGATTATAAATTTGATATCCAAAACTATGTAAGTGTTAACATCAAATATAAATGGAACGTTGAAAGTGCAGTAAATTATGTTAGAGCTATTACGTTGTCCAATTTTCTGATAAAATTGGCAGTCGTCCAATAATATATACTAAGGTGAACTACAGGTAATGATGTTAATAGATGTACTAATTGTTATGATAATGTTGTTGATGGTGTCGTTTCCCATTTATTTAAGAGTAGATTACGTATGGTAATAAAAGCCGTTGTTTTAAGACTGGTTTGAAAGATCGACGGTTTAATGGAGAATGCTATAAAAGTTAACGTTATTTCATGAAATAAATCCAATGGAATAGTCTTAACTCAGTTCTTGCTTCGTCAAGTGATAAGTCAACTGTATGTATATGTAAAATGTAACACCCTTATATATAGATGTATATTTTAAGAAATGTTAAATTGTATAGGAATTTATTAAAAATCAAAAATACTCTTTAATCCAGGCAATAGTTTTAATATTTTTTAATGTATGTTAGACATCAAGTTAAAGATGTGTGAGAAATGAATTTAAAAGGATAAGAGAAATGAATTTATCATCATGCTTCAGGAGTTGAATAATGCTTTCAAAGAAACAGAAATATTAAAATTAATTGATAAGTTAAAGTCTAGTCACTCAGCTGGCCTGGATATCTTTGATATACGAGTTTTTCTTACATTGTATAAACACTGTATTACGTACACTTTTTCCACTCTCCATATAAATCGTCTGAGAGATACGTTATTCCACTGCATAAGAAAATGCGCATTAACTAAGTCGATACCTATTGGGTTATTACGTTGCTTAGATGTACGTGTTATGCTTTGCAGTGTTTTAGATGGAAATCTTATGTTACTACATGCGAATCAGTGTGGTTTTCTAGCTAAATCTCTGCAGCAATTACAAGAAGGTTAACATATACTATCTGTTTATAAATGTACTGTTGTTGCACCAAAAATTTAGACTGTTTGATAAATAGATGATTTCTTTTTTTATTGTAGTAAGGATTGGGGTTGTGCCTGCTAAAGGTGTTGAACGAGTGCATTTTGAAAATGTTATTGATAGAAACACAACACGACAAATTGTTTTCCTACGTGGTGAATTGAGCAGAGCTTCTATGATATTCGGAAATGATTTATTGAATGACACAGATAGACTAATACTTCATAATAATAAAAAAAATATCCTTCAAAAGGTCAGACGGGGTTGGACAGAGTCAACCCGAAACTGGTACAAATAAATCATTAAAAAATCAACTGCCAAGACAAAAATATTTAACTTGACCACATGCCAAATGCAATTACTCAGGTGTGAATGTTCACGGGTTGTACAGGAGTCAGTGTTGATATATATACCATAACACTTCACATCGCAGAAAAGGGAAAAATGATCAGCCCACTAACTAAACAACAGACGAGTCATGTAGTTTTCGCTATGTATGCCACAAAATGACTGACCCATTTCCACTGCTGATTATTTCACACAAGAGTCATTTTGTCTTATATATATAGCTATTTGTTGATATGGTTTACTGATCACCTTGTACATATATAAGTAATCATACTTGCGCGTGCTAAATTACCGATCTCTTCGTACGAAAGGACACATAAGTCACCATACGTACGAGTACTAGATTACTCTCACCATACGTACGAGTGCTAGATTACTATCTCATTGTATGGAATGATTTAATGTAGGAGTCCTGCTTATAGTGACTTAAATGTGTCCTTCAGTACAATGGAGTTAGTAATCTAGTACTTCTACTTATACTGACTTAAATGTGTCCTTCAGTACAATGGGGTTAGTAATCTAGTACTTCTATGTATAGTGACTTAAATGTGTCCTTTAGTACAATGGGGTTAGTAATCTAGTACTTCTACGTATAGTGACTTAGATGTGTCCTTCAGTACAATGGAGTTAGTAATCTAGTACTTCTACGTATAGTGACCTAAATGTGTCCTTTAGTACAATGGGGTTAGTAATCTAGTACTTCTACGTATAGTGACTTAAATGTGTCCTTTAGTATAATGGGGTTAGTAATCTAGTACTTCTACGTATAGTGACTTAGATGTGTCCTTCAGTACAATGGAGTTAGTAATCTAGTACTTCTACGTATAGTGACCTAAATGTGTCCTTTAGTACAATGGGGTTAGTAATCTAGTACTTCTACGTATAGTGACTTAGATGTGTCCTTCAGTACAATGGAGTTAGTAATCTAGTACTTCTACTTATAGTGACTTAAATGTGTCCTTCAGTACAATAGGGTTAGTAATCTAGTCCTTCTAGTTATAGTAATTTACATGTTTCCTTCCCTACCATGGGATCATTAAATTTAGCATTCCTACTTGTGCTGACTTACACGGTTTCCTGCGCACAATGAGATTAGTATTTTACCGCTCGTTCTAATGGTGACTTACATGTGTTCATCCGTTGAATGAGATTAGTAACCTAGCACCAGAACTAATGATGATTTACACGTGCTATAAAGTGCAATTAGATAAGTACTTTGTCACTTCTATTCATGGTGACTTCCATATGTCAAGTTGTGCAATGACAACTGTAATCCTGTACTCTTACTCATCCGTCCATAAATACACTTTTCAGACCCAGGGAAGTTGCTACAATAATCCTTTAACATGGTGATGTCCTAATTGATCCTTTTTGTTGAACTAGACTGCTAAACATCAGCAATCGTCACAAAAGTATTTATCTTGACTTGCGAAACTAACCAGGACAACCTTAGACCACTTTGTCAGTCGACATGATCATTTTTAGGATAAACATGCAGATTTAAGAAACGTGTCTCTAATCAAAGTGTGTATCATTTTATGTTGGTTTTTCTTTCGGGGGAGGGAGGGGCCGGAGAACAGGGTTTGGTTGTTTGTTGTTTAAATTATTCCCGATAAGTCAATACACGTGACATGTTTATAACTGTTACTTAAATTTTATTTTCTCTGGTATTTTTATATATTTTATTTAATAGAAGTCGACATTGGGAAAAACATCTTGAGAAATCGGACAGTTTTAGAAATGTGGTATAATTAAGATTGGTTAGCCATTGGCAGTGGTAGATCGCCTCATTCCTGAGCAGAATGTGGTATTGAAGATTGCAATTCCTTTATTTTGTATATATATATATCAATTTGCATTACAAAAGTAATCATTGTCAATAATATTCAAATTTATAACATGCTATTAATGAAGAACAAACTCTGTATATATTACAAAGATAGGTTCCAAAACAATCAAAGTTGTTTAAATCTGTGAAAGAACTTAGAAAAAGCAGAAACACATACTTGTATGGATTAATAAACAAACAAAACTCGGCCATACTTGAAAAATATCGAAAAATATCATGATCATTATTTTACTCAATTTGCATTACTCAAGTAATCAATGTCAATAATATTCACAGCATTATAACAACAATACACGTAACAATTTGATTTGAAATAAAGGGCATTCTTTTGTTTCAAATAAACAACAGGCGTAAGTCGAATTCACAAAAAACAAAATAGTAAGTACTATAATGTTTATCTTCATATAACAAAAAATGATCTCATACCATACATTTTTAAAGTGACACAATTTGCAATTTAATCACGTCATTTGCATAGGTGCTTCATATTTTAAACATATATTTTGTAATCGCTTTCTACAGCAGAAAAAGAAATAGGAATAAGTCTTAAATAATTATATTGTATGCCAAGCATAATGACCTTTTACCCAGACGCCCTTTGTCAATCTGATGTTATCATTTACTATTCTGATTATGAGGAAGAAAACATGTGTCAGTATAAGTGGAGTGCTTGATTATCTCATTGTACGGAAGGACATGTGTTAGTCACAATATCTAGGAATGTTCATTATTTGATTTGTACTGTCGCTATGTCTTTATTCGACGTACGTACGATAAAAATAATCTCACTCTGTCGACTTGAACCAGCAACTAACCTAAGCAAAATGTCTACATTAAGTCAATACGCCTCAAAAACACACAAGTTTTCATGCAAGTACGTTTTAATGTTTTTAATTACTGTCTTCTTACATTAACTGACGTAGCAAGTTTTTTAAGACATAATCTTAACATTCATGTTGTCAACGAAATGACCACATCTTTATCACATGGTCATGGAATTTTAGTTAGCAGGTACAGAGGTGAAGAAA